>JAAGAY010000349.1:0-57156 GCA_011801015.1 Ardeotis arabs | reverse complement strand
CCGCCCGCCAGCAGCAGAGGGAAAAGCCGAGCTCCCCCTGGGAATTGGGCTGGGGGGGAAACGCAAGAGGGCTGGAGACCGAAAACCGGCCCCAGCCTCCCGCGGCCGTGACAGACGGAAGCCGGAAGTGCGGACACGCCACCGCGCAGGCGCGCCCACGGGCGGGCGAGAGAGCACAGCCTGCCCTGCAGTTGCCTTGGTTACGGGGCGTACACAAGCCGGAGGCGGCGGGGCGCGCGCGGCGGCCGTTGCGCCCTCACTCTGCCCCCTCCCCCCGCACCTCCCTCAAGGTAAGTGACCCCTCCCGCGTGCTGGCGGGGAGGGGGGCTGGGTTACTCCTTTGGTTTGGTTTTCGTGCTTAGGAAATCGCCCCTTCATTGTAAAGGTTCGGGAAGGAGTGAAACCGCCGGAAACGCCAGGTGAAGTTCAGCCCGTGAGTCTCCGTGAGAGAAATGGAGGGTTGGTTTGTGCGTGGTGTTTTTTCTTTTTAATATCAAAATACCGTCCCTATCGTTCAGAAAGTCTTTTTCTGAAAGTGTCATGAACGTTTCAGTTTGATGTTTCAAAGCAAACTTTTCAGATTTTCATCCTGAAGTAGAATTTTTTAATTCAAAAATGACTGGGGTGGGGTGAGATGAGGACTTAAGTGGCCCTTAAAGAAAGCGAGGTTTTGTTTTGCCTTCTTCACAGCATGCTTCATCAAACCCCTCGTGTTTTTGGACTCCATTTGTTCGAACGGCCCACACATATTTTGCTCCAGCTTACCTTAATTAGAAACTTGTTTCTATGTCACTATCGTTGCATAGTGCTGGATGTGCTGCATAGTGCAGTTCCAGAAGACCTGGGATTTATGGGAGGATTACAGAACAGATCATGAGCCATGATTTTATTCCACAAAGCCTTATTCATGTACCTAGCTGTGGACACAGCAAGTAGTTCCATCAACCGTGATGGGGCTCTTCTGTGTCTGAAGCTCACAAGCGAAGGCCTTAGCAGGGCCATGGTCCATTTCAGGGACCAGAGAGAAGTTACAACTGTGTGATAATTGGAACAGGAAGGAAAAGGCAATGAAGCAACTACATACTCTTTAGAAAAAGACCTACAGGCACTTTGAGAGTCAGGAAGAAGTCATTATCAACATCCATATCATTGTAACTGGGGACTGGGGGTGGTTCCAACAATCCCTTATTTTTCAGAAACAACTCTTCTCCTAGTAATGGGTGCATTATGTATGTTCCCTAAATGCTTTTCTTCTTCTTATAACAGCTTTTGTTACAAAGCAAATTGCCTTCTATCATATTATTCTTCAGTTCCATTTTTAAGTATGTGTCATTTTACACATGTAAGCTACTGCATTTTAAAACAAGCTGCTTTTTTTTTTTTTCCTCTAGTCTTAGATAAATTATGGCTTCACAAGAGGAAAAACAAGCTCAGCCCTTTGCAGACATCTTTGATGAACATGAAGCTGAAAAATCCTTTCTGTTGTCCAAGCCCACTTGCTTAATTGTCCTTGGAAAGCCAGTAAGATGTCTGATAGAAGTTTTTTCTTCAGATCTTCTGTTAACAATTTGACTTTTCCTTTCAAAACATTAGTTTAGTGACACTGCCAGAAAGATCAAAGACCTATGTTTTAATCTTTTTTGCTTTGCAAATCCTGCAGAGTGTGGTAAAGATTCTGATCTCATTTAATGAGGCCAGTTTTTGGCCTGAGTGACAAGTCAATTACAATTAGAAGTGTTATTATTGTAATTAAAAGTCACATATTGCTTAAAAAGTTTCTTCTCTTTTCACATTGGCAACTGGATTGTTTTTATGTTATTTCAGTATTCTAGCTTTTTAAAAAGTTGACAAATTAAATACATAAATAGGCATAAAAGAACCTTCAAGTTAATCCACTGATAAGCAATGAGATATTAAATATTTAAATGACCTGAATGATGTAATTATATGTCATATATTTGGGAATAACTGAAATCCACCAAGGTGTCCTGATAAGGAGATTTGTACTATATTTTAACTATAAATCAAAGTCTCTATTTTTCTCAAATAATCTGTGGCCTCCTTTACTTAGGAAAATTTGATGTTTTCTAATCACAGACTTCTCAGATTTCTTTTTCCCAAATGTAGGAGACTCTGTGGGTGGTTTTACATTAGTGCATTAGTTTGCTGAAGGGGGTTCTTTCTCGGTGCAAGTTTGCCTTATGTCTATACTGAATCTGGTGTGCACTTAAACTCACCATTGGTGCCCTGAAAGCTACTTTCCTCTTTAATATTGCAGTTGCTGATGAAAGGTGCCTTCGGAGCACCCCACTTCCAGTATGAACACAAGTTCCTCTAGCAGCTTGCCCTCTACATTTGTGTGTGATTCCATTAGGTACAGCAACAGAGCTTAAAATGACCATAGAGAAATCTGCTTTGTGCTGCCTAGTGCATAGAGAGATGGAATCACAGAATGGCTTGGGTCGGAACGGACCTTTAAAGGCCATCTAGTCCAACGCCCCTGCAAGAAGCAGGGACATCTCCAATTACTCAAAGCCCCGTCCAACCTGGCCTTGAATATTTCCAGGGATGGGGCATCCACCACCTCTCTGGGCAACCTGTTCCAGTGTTCCACCACCCTCATTGTAAAAAATTTTTTCCTTATATCTAATCTAAATCTACCCCCCTCTATTTTAAAACCATTACCCCTTGTCCTATCACAACAGACCCTGCTGAAGAGTTTCTCCCTGTGTTTCCTGTAAGCCCCCTTTAGGTACTGGAAGGCCACTATAAGGTCTTGAAATTGCACAGGCCTGGCCAAGAGGGCAGGGAATTAAATATTCTATTTTTATTATAATATATTTTATTTATATGGATGATGTGTAGAACATTTATCTTATTTAAGGTAAATTTATCTTATTTAAAATAAATGTGCTAAGTTAAAAACCTAGTGCCATTAAAGCAAAACCAAATACATATATTCTCATCATGCCTCTAAGATGTAAGGTATGAGTAGGATGGAGTGTTTGCTGATACGTTGTTAACTGCGAATGTGATTTATTTGTGTTTTTTTACTATTTTTTAATCACAAAAATTATTTAGGGCAAACAGACTGTCAAAAAGGTCTTGTACACCCTTGAAAAAAGGGCATAATCCTAAGGGTGGAAGATGGTGAGTTTTGCAAAATCTCATTCAGGTAGCTGTACTCTTAGAGGCCTCATTACTCTTGGTTATGTTAGTTCCTCAGGATTCATGTAAGTGGACATTTTGTCAGTATCTAAATGAGATTTGTGGACTAACAAGGGCAATTTTTACCTATTCGTTGTTTTAATCAAAGAATACTGTCCCTATGTATCTTAGAAATGGCCGAACAGGTTTGCTTTGTAATTTGCTTTGAGACTGAAGATAATAAGAGTTTCTCATAGGAATTTTTGGGCAAATCCAAGCTGAGTTTGAGTTGCTCAGAAACAAAGTCAGTATAATTACTTTGGAGGTAATTAACTGCAAAGGACAGTAACAGTATATTAGCAATGCTAGGCAGTATAAAATAGAGGATGGTATTAAAAAGAGTGTTTGTGTATGCTCCGTGCATGACTCAGAGCCCCTAATCCTGATGGTAGTTTTTAATTGTTAATTTGTGTAATATGTTTGTGGGTTTTTTAAAATTTCTGCCTGTTTTTCTTTTAAATGTGTATTTTTTATTTTAAGGGTTCTGGAAAGAAAACATTAGCTAGAAAACTAGCGCAAATGTGGAAATGCATTTTCATAGAAGGTAAACATACACTATATTTGGAATATTACATTGGCTTCATAATATCTTTTGCTTTACAATATCTCTCTCTGTTCCCTGAAATTCAAAGTGGCGTGTTTCTGATTGCAGTAAAAACTACTGATAAGGACCAAGTAGCCATTTTGCCAGAAATGCAATTGCTGAAAAACAGCCTTCTAGTTATAGAGAGGCTTAGAAAATAACTTTTTTTTTTTTTTTCAGAAGGCAATATACGTAACACATAATAAAAAATTCTATTCCCAGTCTTGTAAGGTGATTCATGTAACCCTTCTTGTTTGCATGGAGGCACTTCCTTCAACTCCAGAGAGCACAGAGGTTTTCCAATACAGACCATGAAAAAATAGGAGGATGTGTCCTTTCTGTTTGTCCAGTGCCTAATTCAAGGAAGGATGTACTCCAGGAAACAGAAGCATAGCTTTTGTATCAGTATAAGTAATAATGGAAGGAACGGGAGCTGGCACTTTCAAATTTCTAAGACAAAATTATCTGATGGCTTATTTCAGAAGATGCAGTTAATTTCTCCTACTGTGCGTTTACCGGAATACAAGATATCATTTCATTTTGTAAGCTGTCCAGCTGCATTTCTGACAGTCCCTCTCATCAGAGATTTTTTAAGACCTATAGAGTAAAACCTGTTGCTTACAATATTATCTTATTCCTTATCAACACATCACTAGAGATTTTTTTTTTTCATTTTGAGGCATCTCAGCAAGAAAGTAGGTTCCTACAAAAAATAATTAATTCTCTGGCAGTTTTCTTTTATATTAATTTTGCCAGCAGTAACTAAAAAAAAAATTAAAAATCTGTAATTTTGTTAAAGCCATGGTAATATTTTTGTATCCATGACATAATTCACAAATATTGATTCATTCACTTAAGTTTTATGAAAAAAAAAACCTTTTCCACCAGATTTACCCTACCAGTTTGAAGATTAATATAATCTTTATAAGTAGAAGAAAAGAAGGCATGTAATAACTAACTATGGAGCAATTTATTGAGTGCCTTTTTGGGGACACCAAATTATAAATCTCATTTTATGGCATAGATGTTTACAGTTGTTCTGATTATGAACTAACTATATATCAATTTTCATTACATTTTTTCTTTTAAATGTGCCCCCTAGTATTTTTTATTGTTCTAATAAAAGCCTCATAGTGGATGCTGTAACACTTCATATTCGTGTGAATACAGAGGCTTATTTATCAAATGGAGTATCTTTATCTTTTTTGAAGATTTGGAATTATAATATGGTAAAATTTAGTTTTAATAAAGTGCTTTTATGACTTATGTAAAGATATAATTTTTACTTCATCGGATTGTCTAACAAAAAAAATTAATACCTGGTCCAAAACATAGATCAGACCAAAATCAGAAGGGACCTAGGCATGTACTTAAGCCAATCCATATTATTTGAATTTATTTAAACCATTACTGACAAATGTCTATCATACTTGTTTTTAAAAATCTCTAGGCAGTCTCTCTCTGTAACATAGTCCCTGCTATTAGAAAGTATTTCTCAACGACTGATGTAAATCTTGCTTAGCTTTTTTATGCCTTATTTCTAGTAGATTCAGATAATTATTCTTTTCTTCTTTAGCTCATGATATTTCTTTTAATCTTCTTTCATCTAGTGTACCCATGCATGTGTGCACACACATTCCTTCAGCTTTTGCTTTTTTTTTTTTTTCATTTTCCACATCAAAAAAGAAAGAAACAAAGAAATTCAACATGCAGAAACATTAATAATGTAGCTCAGAAAGGACCTCCAGAGGTCATCAACTCCAACCTTCCACTCAAAACTGCGTCAACTAGAGAAGGTTGATCAGAGCTGTGTCCAGTTGAGTCTGGAATATCTTCAAGGATGGAGACTCCACCAGCTCTCTGGATGACACTTTCCAATGTTTGACAACCTTCATGATGAAAAATTACTTCCTAATTACCCCACTGGAATTTCTCATGTTCCTACTTTTGTCTTGCTTCCTGACCTAGCTGCACTTCTGTGAAGACAGCAGTTCTGTCTTTGTGCCTTCACAGTAAGTCATTTTAGATGGCAATTTTCTCTAGGCTGAACAAGGCCAGTTCTTTTGGCTTCTCCTAGTACGTTCAACACTTTTAATCATCTTGGTGCCCTCCACTGGACTCACTCTAGTGTATCAATATCTGTCCTGCACTGTGTTATTTATTAAAAAAATAATCAAAATTAGAGAATTATTAAATAGGAAAGGTGTTCACAGTCTTTTTAATTTGACAAAATACTTTCTATCCGTTTATCCAATGAATAGGTCAATACTCATAAAGAAAACAGGGCCAAGGCACACGTACAGTGCTGATTTTCAGTTGTCTCTGTTGTTTGTTAGTATATTCCTTGTCTCAGTTTGGGTCCATGGCAAATAATGCCCTCCAAACACACCCATTCATAGTATGAAGGATAGTGTGCATGCCAGTCATCATTACTAGTAGGAGCAGTTTGGAAACAGCCTCTGTGTTCTGGCATGAGCCACCTGGCTTCAGGACCTCTCTCTGGCCTGGTTTATTAATAATATAGATGTAGCCTTAAGGGTCATTCTTGAAAAATTTATTGAGTGACTGCTTATTTCAATGGTATAGAAGCGTGAAAGACTTTCAGGATCATTCAGCTGTGATGTCACTGTCCACAGAGACAGAGGGCAGGCCTTTCAATTTGATGGGTGTCAAATTTAGTATTTATTTAATTTTAGATACTTAGAATATATAAGAAGTAGATTTTTTTAAGGGCTTTTTGAAAAGCCCTTAAAGCCCCTTTTTAAGAGCTCTTTAGACACACAACTAATTTTGTGTGTCTAAACAGTTCTTTTTCTAAAACTTGCTTTTAAAATTTGGGAAGTGTTTGAGCTCAGTTACTCATCTCTGGATTACCCATCAATAATGCTAATTTGATGTAAATCAGTAGTATGTAGTATGTCTGTAGTATATATAGGGCTAAATTGTGGGAAAAACATCTACCCAGACAAGTTCTGGATGGACTAAATATAGTAATCACCCTAAATATAATGGCTGATTGCTTGGAGCACACATACATCCTCATGTGTGTACGTGTGTGAATGTATATATCTCTGCATGTACATGTCTGCATATAAAATATTTTAATTAATTATTTTAATTTTATTCTGTCTGATGTGTTTTCTCAGCTTTGGAAGTAATTCAAACCAATATTCGTGAAGAAACAGAATATGGGCTTAAGGTAAAGGTCTAATCTTCTAGCAAGTTTTGTCACATTCTTGACAAATACCTATTATATAAGACTATGTTTTGCATTTTACCTTAGTGTCAAGAATTGCTTTTTAAAGGTCAAAGTATATCTGAAGAACTGGTTACAGAAATGATTCTGAAAAAGATTGAGTCACCAGAAGTTGCTCATTTTGGTAAGTATATTTATAGCCTAAACTTCTTAGAATGAGCTACCTATAATTTTGACACACTGCATCCATTACTGCTCAAATATAATTTATTTTGTGTAAGATGGTAGGACCTTTTCATATGCTCCTTGGGTTGTGGAATATCCATAAACTGAGAGTGTATTTAGGGATTAATTTACTAATATGGGAGATCAGAAAGTGTCATACCAATCCTACGTTGTGCTAATTTTGAGAAAATAAATTTGCCCCAGATTTGAAGTGTTGCTGTGATTCTCATTTGACATTATTATCTGGTTAGAAAAGTTTTAGTATGTAAAATACAGATTTTTGTTTGTTTGTTTGAGTATTTCTATAACAACAACAATAAAAACCCACCAGCAAAAATATTTTGAACTTTTAAAATAATGAAAAAGAAGGAAAACAGATTATTTAAAATACAAAGTATTACGATCTTTTTTTTTTTCTTACATTGTTTATTCACTTTGCATTTTGTCACTAAGAGTAAGTTAGATGAGAATCGTATTGGTAGTGGTAATATTTCTTCTTTTTGAAGAAAGATTATGTTAATTGAGGCTGTTAAGACTAGTGCTGCAGATCTTGCTAGAGTATGAACCTGCTTAACAGAAGAGAAAACAAATACACTACTAAGTGGAAAGAAAGTAAAAGAAAGCATAGTTTCTTTTTCTAGTGCTGACTTTTATTTGAAATTTCTATTATAGGAGAGAGACGGGTATAGTGCCAAGAAAACTAGCACGCTTCCATCAGCTTTCAGTTGCAATGGTTTTTTGTTGCTTCTGTAGTCCAAGACTAAACAGTTTTGCAAAAGATGCAGCCTTACTTGGTGAAACTACGCTTTTAAAACAGTAGGCAAAAGACAGAGAAATAGGGAAGAAATTTTTAAAAAGGAGATGATAAAGAAACAAAAATTTGAGAGAAGTAGCAGCAGCAGAAGTGCCAGTCTCTTAATCCATACGTCAGGACTTTAATAAAAGCCTGAAGAGATGTCTGTGGCTTCTGAGTTCCCCTCTTTGAGTCAGTCTGATGATTAATGCCTAAGATGTGTGTATCCCATAGGAGCACAGAGATCCTAGAGACTGTAAACATGACTATAAAGTTGATAAAAATTTGGTTCTTGTAGCCAAAACATTTTCTATATTACAGATGCCTCAAAGTAACAAGGAATAGAATAACCTACATCCTCACTATTCTTCCTACAACTAGAACTTATTTCCAAAACGAATTTTTGTTAAGTATTTTCTAGTTCTAATCACTTTTTGTTTAGCAACTATCTTAATCTAATCCTTGGAAAGCTTAAGTAGGCTTTCAGCAAGAACTAATCAGTCAATTGGCTATAATTATTCATTAAAGATTTTATAAAGTGTTGTATGAGAGGCTGAGTTTTTTACTTTTAACTTTTGTTTTTAATGTTGTAAACCACAAGTTTCTAAACAGTACACACAATAAGGGATTATTTTCAATTATATTCTTCTGACTCAAATAATAAACACATATTATGTTGGAGACTGATATGTCAGAAGTATTCACAAGTGCTAGAACAAATGATAATATTTAAAAATTGTAAGTCACTAAAAACAGATTTTTTTTTTTTTTGGCTTCTGAAGGAAGTCCCATAAGAAGCTTCTAAGCTATGTCTTGAAATAAGCAATGTCTCTTTTTAAAATAACATAGATACTGAAGAATTGGAAAATAAAAAGCATTTTCTGTATTTTAGGGAATTGCAGGTAAATACAGAAAATGCTTTTTTTTTAAAAAAAAAAAAATAGAACAAGAAAACAACCAGAAGTTCATATCATGTTAACCTGAATAATATTTGTAAATATATCCCCTGTAATTATCACAGGGGAAAACTGCTCAATTAGCATGATTTAAATCAAATCAGGACCAAAGTTGTTTATTGATCTATTAATGGCAAGTAATTAACTGGGAATCAGTGAACTTGCAGTCAGTGAAGAGATTCAGTATCAGCCACACAACAGACAAACCACAGCACTAGGCACTTACCAAATACCAATAAACGCCTACAAATTTCTAAATACCCTCCTAAAACTAATTCCAAAGAGTATAGTTCAACTTGCATGGTTATGCATGCAAACCCTCTCTCAAAGATGAGTGGAAGTTACAAGCACACATTTCCTTTTCTGAGAATGCATGTTCACCTATTTAAGCACACTTTCTGTTGGAAACGTGGGTTCTATAGCTTTGTCTGTATGTGCCATTTCCTACGGTCTGTCTACTAATCCGCACACCAGTGAGAAAGCTCCCCATGAGCTCACACACACACACTCGAGGTATGGGTCACTGTGTGTTTAACCCTGTTCTGTCAGCCCAATAGCCAAAGTACTGTTTAAAGCAGATGAGTATAACTAGTCCTATATTTGACATAAACTTCTAAAAGATGTATTTAATAAAATGTATTTGGCAGGTTATGTTCTCAGTGGATTTCCTTCTCTCTCAGAGGAATACATGACTGTTTCACAGCAAATAGAGAAAATAAAGAATCTAAAATTAAAACCGGATTTCCTGATCAACATTAAGGTAGTGTCATCTTCAGTAACTTGCTATTCATTTTCCTAATTATTAGTAGACTCATATGCTGCATAACTCAAATGATAATATTTTCCCCTGTGCAATTCAGTATAGTATTTATTGAGGAATAATAAATTGTTCTCTTTTATATTGGAATGGAATTACACTAGTTTGTTCCATTATAAACATTGCTCATGTGAAATAATGAACGTTGCCTAAAACTTTAGGGCAACAGAAGGCAGAGGGCAGTTACAGTCTTTGCACCTCTACCAACTAGAAGGGACACCTTTTCAAGAAAAGAAAACTTTGAATAACATTATTATTATGGGTTTTTTGGATACACGTACACCTGTCATTCATGTATTTTGGGAAGAAACCTTCCACATATGGAAGTTAGAAAGCAAATTGTTTTATTTTTTACTCACTAATTGTGAAACTGCTTGTTAGTCACTATTAATTCATCTTATTTACAAATCTCAATTTCTTCATGAGTAGCAATGTGACATACCAGATACTTTACAAAAGTGACTCTCATATAACCACAGAAACATAAACCATTGTTAGTGTAGGATTAAGAGGACTTTCTCAATGTAACTTAGAATGGGCTTGCTGGCTACGTCCATGTTACTAAATAAAAGAAGGCTAGAGTGACTCTTCAAACATCAGCCCAACTAGTTTGTCAGAACACAGCCAACCTCTCTTGTTAGTCAGAATGGGGTGGCCATGTCCAAGCTGCCTGCTGGGAAAGGCCCTTGGCCTGTACCATTCTCCAGATTGTGCCCAGCTACTCACCAGGGAGAATACTAGCTGGCCCGCACCAACCTTGCCAAACTCCAGGCAGGTAAACTGATGATATTTATAATAATGAACAAGGGTTCAAGCCCTTCCTCTTGCAATGTTTTATTTATTATCAACTAGATTATTTCCATCTTTTACTCTGAATGTGTAGAATGAGCTACCAAGGCAACTGAATAATCAGCCTCTGGCTTTGTGCTCCATTCTCATTGGGATTTTGATTCTAGTTGTCACATATATGTGGTTTGATAACCCTTTCAGTGAATAAGTTTTTCCTAATATCCAATCTAAACGTCCCTTGGCACAACTTGAGGCTATTTCCTCTCATCCTATTACTTATTACTTGGGGAAAGAGACCTACATCCCTTCACTGCAACTTCTTTTCAGGTAGTTGTAGAGAGTGATAAGGTCTGCTGTGACCCTCCTTTTCTACAGGCTAAACAACCACAGTTCCCTGAGCCGCTCCTCATAGGACTTGTGCTCTAGACCCTTCACCAGCTTTGTTGCCCTTTTCTGGACGCGCTCCAGCACCTCAACATCTTTCTTGTAGTGAGGGGGCCAAAACTGAACATAGTATTCAAAGTGCAGCCTCACCAGTGCAGAGTACAGGGGGGTGGTCACTTCCCTGGCCACTCCTGCTGGCCACGCTGTTTCTGATACAAGCCAGGATACTATTGGCCTTCTTGGCCACCTGGGCACACTGCTGGCTTGTATTCAGCTAGCTGTCAACCAACACCCCCAGATCCTTTTCCACTGGGCAGCTTTCCACCTACTGTTCCCCAAGCCTGTACCATTGCATGGGGTTCTTGTGACCCAGGTGGCCGTGGCCCATCCATCCAGCCTGTCCAGATCCCTCCGCAGAGCTTCCTACCCTCAAGCAGATCAACACTCCTGTCCAATTTGGTGTCGTCTGTAAACTTACTGAGGGTGCACTCGATCCTCTCATCCATGATAAAGATATTAAACAGAACTGGACCCAAAACTGAGCTCTGGGGGACTCCGCTTATGACCAGCTGCCAACTGGATTTAACTCCATTCACCACAACTCTCTGGGCTCAGCCATCCAGCCAGTTTTTTTACCCAGTGAGGAGTACACCTGTCTAAGTCATGAGCTGTCCGCTTCTCTAGGAGAATGCTGTGGAAGACACTGACAAAGGCTTTACTAAAGTCCAGGTAGGCATCATCCACAGCTTTTCCCTCATCCATTAAGCGGGTCACCTTGTCATAGAAGGAGATCAGGTTAGGCAAGCAGGACCTGTCTTTCATGAACCCATGCTGACTGGCCCTGATCATCTAATTGTCCTGTACATGCTGTGTGATGGCATTCAAGATGATCTGCTTCTCTGGCGTCGAGGTCAGACTGACAGGCCTGTAGTTCCCCAGATCCTCCTTGTGGCCCTTCTTGTAGATGGGCATTACATTTGCTAACCTCCAGTCAACTGGGACCTCTTGCTCAAGTCCAAACGACTTTGGCGTTAATTGCTATGGCAATCACAAGCCTGTCTGCAAAATACCTGTATCCATAAACTACACCTACACTTGTTATATTACAAGGTATAACTTGCATGGTAAAATGTGCTCAAGTAGTGGCTACACTCCTGATATGGAATGTTAAATGCTGATGGGGAAAAACTATGTAAGCATTTAAGTCTTTCTTTAATATTTGCTGCTTTCGAATTTTGTGTTTACTCAGAATGTTATTGGAGAAGAAGTTTATGACTTCGAATATTTGCCAGACTCCTACTCTCTATTCTGCAGTTTCAGAAAAAATAACATTGTTACAGGAGTACAATAAACACGTTTTCCTTTTAATTATTCCTTGGTAGTGTTCAGACTATGACTTATGCCAAAGAATATCAGGACAAAGGCAACACCCTGATTCAGGGCAGGTATACCAGAGGAACCAGTGGGATCCTAACATTATTGAAAAGCATAAGAAAGAGAAAGATCAGCATGAAGAGGAGAATGAAGATGATGGAGAGCAGGAAAAAGAAGAGGTAAATATTGCTAATTTCTAAACAGTGCAAAGTATTATAATGTACTCTAGACACAGCAGAGCCAATTGTAATATTCTAAAATATGACTATACTACATTATTAATTGATTTTGATGAACTTAACTCAGTTTCTGTTCTGTCTGAAGAGATGTGGGATCTCTACTTAATGACAGGTTTAAATGACAGCAAATGGTGATTATTACATAGCTCAATCTTGATTCAGTCTCTAACTCAGAAGCTACTGAACTCTTTCTTGCCACAAGTTAAAAGGGTGTATCAAGAGAATGATTAGTCTATACTGACTGTTTCTTGGTCTAAGCAAATAAGAGAGTTCTTAATTTTTGTTTACTGTAGCAAGTTTTACTTGTATTTGCAGGATACTAGCTTGTCTGTTTTTTGTGTTGACTACTACAAATGGATTTTCTTTTTTCTTCATGAAGGTATTAATTTTGAATCCAGGTTATATTGTTCTGGTTTATAATGCTGGCCAGAGACTTATCAATACAAGTTCTAGGCATATTCCTCTCAATTTGCAGAAACTACACTACATCAGGATCACAGTCAACAATCACTGGGCTAATACTCATTGCAATACTCTGGAAAGCTACTTTACTTAACTTTGATTAAAGATGAAAATTAGTTTAGTACATTATTTTATTTCTGTATCTTGAAATACTTAACTTTTCATTCTGCAGACTGCCAAAGATGCGCTTAAGATATCAGAATTTTTGCATCAATTAGTGCAGAGGCCTGAAGATATTCTTGAAAATGCAGAGGAAAGAGTCAGAACATATAAGGATATAATGCTTCATCCTTTAGAAGTAAGAAAAAGCAAAATAATATGATTATGCATAATAAAATACTTTTTAAAATATCTTGCACTTTTTTTTTTTGTTACACTTGAGTTTTATTGTATGGAGGCAGGCATGCTACAACATATCCCCAAGTTCTGAAATTCATACTGAAATCAATGATACAAAGTTGTAATCTCTAAGTATTGTTTCTATTATGGAATCAAGATAAAGTAAACCACTTAAAGTTTAAAAAGTGAAATCATGCCTGCCACCACAGACACTCCCATAATCTAAGAAGTGAAGTATTTGAAGAGCCCAGCATATCATCACCACTACCAGAATTCTCTCAACATGCAACCCCATATGAAATCTGCTCTTTGTATCCATTGCCCTCTACCCCAACAAACTCCCCTCCCCACCCACTACACTGCCTGAAGATTTATATACCAAATAATTAGCCCATGAGTTTCTTTACCACCTATTTAATTTCTGGAGCTGTGACCAATTGGAGAAGGTCCAGAGGAGGGCCACAAAGATGATAAGAGGGCTGGAGCACCTCTCCTATGAGGACAGGCTGAGAGATCTGGGGCTGTTCAGCCTGGAGAAGAGGAGGCTCTGGGGAGATCTGTTAGCAGTCTTCCAGTACCTCAAGGGGGCCTACAAGAAAGATGGGGAGAGGCTGTTCAGTAGGGCCTGTGGTGACTAGATGAGGGGTAATGGTTTTAAAATAGAGGGAAGTAGATTTAGATTGGATAATAGGAAAAATTTTTTTACAATGCGAGTTGTAGATCACTGGAACAGGTTGCCCAGAGAGGTGGTGGAAGCCCCATCCCTTGAAACATTCAAGGCCAGGTTGGATGAGGCTCTGAGCAACCTGATCTAGTCAAGGATGTCCCTGCTCCTTGCAGGGAGGTTGGACTAGATGACCTTTGAAGGTCCCTTCCAACTCTAACCATTCTATGTTTCTATGATTCTATGACATTGGTTTTTTCTTTCCTTGTGTTCAGGGAAGTTGGATTTACTATGTGTCTTTTTTTTTTAAAAAAAAAAAACCAAAAAAACCCCAAAACCAAAAAAAAAACCCCACCAAAAACAGAACAGGTCCAAAAATAATTAATTCTTTTCTTCTTTTTTTTTTTTAATCTCCTAGTACAAGCAACTGCAAAAGCCTCATGTTTACTGTGCACTTGACAATTACTCTTTTTTTATGCCCTTCAGTTTCCCTATGGATTAGATAAACCTATGGATAAAATAGTGTAAAACTGGTAAAATGTTTCTTGCTAGAGTAAAAAACTTGTTATTGCTGTGAAGGAGAAAGCAAAAAATGTTATATCTTTAATCATTCTACAATCTCACATGGATTTCTCATAAGCAAAGTAATGGAAAGCTATTTGGATTAAATTACTTCAGGATGTACATCAAACTTCAACATTTTCAATACATTCCACTAGGTGGTAGGTCTTACTTAGGCTTCACTAATGATTAATGTATTAGTGAACATGCTTAGTGGTCCACTAATACATTAAAAGAACAAAGAAGTCTATCATTGTCCCAGAAGGAGGTTGAGATGATGAAACTTGAAAAAAAGCTTTTAAGATGTGCAGTTTGCACTGAACTGGGACAGGTAGAAAGAACTTGATAAGTTGTTAGGATGAAACTGAGTAGAAATAAGTGTGAAGTGCAACAGTTATGGAGGAAACCTAATGAGCAACTGTAACGTGAAATTCTTGGCTAGACCTCAGTACTGCAGACAGTCTGCAATCTGTGGGGTTTTACTTAGTTATAAACTGAATCAATAAATGTGATACTATTGTACAAAAGGAAATATTATGGATGTACTAATAAGACCATTGTATATAAAAGAAACACAAACTATTATTCTGTAGAAAAGTATTAGTAAGAAGTAATTAGTTATTATCTATGCCTACCAAAGATAGGACAAATAATTTAATTTATAACGTAGAAGACATGGAAGGTCCCTTCCAATTCTAACCATTCTATGATTCTATGATTAAGACAGACTAGATGCAAGGAAATGAACTCGGACCATAAGTGTGGGGAAGAACTGGAACAGACTACCTAGAAAGTTGCAAAGTCACCTTCACTGGGCTTTTTCAGGGCTAAGGTTAGACCAACATCTGTCAGGAACGGAGTGAGTGTTCTCAGTCCTCAGACAGAGACATTAACAATGGATGTGAGATAACTATTTTAGTCGACTACCTTATTTACTAATGGGAAAATTGAAAATAAGAAAAAACGAATTTTACTGAAATTGAGAGTCAGGACCAAAACAAAAACGTTGATCTCATGGCTGGTAGTTCCAAGAAATCTGTTAATTGACATTGTCACCATTTTCCAGCAGAGAATTAAGGTAGTTAGACAATTAAAAGTTGAATTCATACACAAAACATTACTGTATCTTGATTGTTTGTAGCTCTCTTGCATTTGAGCTAGGATACCTAATCTGTTTTCTGAACCCACAGTAACTCCCATTTTAGAACTCTGTATTTATCCATCACCAAATAAGAGTTTTTCTCCAGAAGATTTTATAAGTCATCAGTACAATGAATCTTGGTTTTGCTGAAGCCCACGAGTCCAGCCTTTGATATGTATAGGAACAGAATGGGCTTCAAGGTTGTTATCTGGTTAACTATACTCAGTTTTTGAATGTGTCTTTGTTCTTAAACAGAATCTGATGGCTGAACAGGATTGTCAGTATCTTATTGAACTGGATGGAAATCAGCAACCGGATGATCTCTTTGTAGTAAGTAAGCTATGCACCAACTTAACTTCCACTGGAAAATAATTTCTCAGTTCTGTGTATTGTTTTCTTTATTAAGGAGTTGGCAAAATTTTAAGTTGTGTATAAAACTCATTTAATTACTATTAGAATATGTGACCTTTGAAACGCTTGTTTTTCTTGTTCTATTAAGACAATTATAAGATTCACTGCAGTTCCCCCTGGCTTACATATATGTTACATGAGAATCTTTTCAGGCAGGCTACAAGCTGTTTTGTATTGCATCCATCCATTTTTAGCACTTTATTTTGTGTGTTAGTTAAAATATCTTTATTAACCTGAGAAATTAAAACATTTTCAGTATTATATATTTACAGAATTGGTTTATTTTGTGGTGATGTCTAAAATAATTCTTTTGAACTTTGATATTGTTTTATAGTATAATAGAAGACACTTCATTCTTTTCCATTTGACAATTCTGCAGAGAGCTTGTGTCTAGATTATTAGCTCATAACTCATTCTCCCTATTAAAAAAACTACAATGATAAAATCTGAAGAGAAATAATCTTAACACTTGCCTCAGAAATAAGAGTTGCTTCAAATCAGAACCTAAAGTATGGGGTTGAAAATAAAGAGAGAGATTGTCTTTGACAACGTAGGAAGTGAGCTGCTCCTGCAGTTTCCCCTCTGTTGTTTGAAACAAATTGAATCAATTATAATTAAGTAAATATTATTTCAATTTATGCTTAACTTTACTACTAAGAGCAGTCCTGTGGGAAAAAAAAAACACTAATTTTGCAAAGCTGGAACATAAAATTTCCTCATTTATGATCTCTTTGTGAACATTAAAACAGAAGATTTATGGTAAAGGCAATCAAGTTGTGTAATGATTCCAACCATTCTACCTATGTGTAAGGCAAAGACCTATTATTGAACTAGTCCAAACATAACAAAATTTGCTTTTTCATTTAAAGAACACTTGCATTCAAGCAAAATTACATCCAGTAAATACCTCAATTAAATTTAATATAGTCTTATTCTCATTGGCAGACATCTGGTTTAAGTATCTTTTTAAATAAATTACCCAAAGCTGTATTACTTTCAAGTGTGCATAATCTGATCTCCTAAAGAGATTTTCTTCATTTCTTAATCTGAATACTTTCAGTGCTTTGTGAGAAAGAATCCTTTACAGTCTATTCCTTTAGAAGGCCTGGGATTCATGCATAATGAGGAGATATAAAGGCTGTGATTCAGCATTTTGCACTGCCTGTATCTACCAAATACCTTGTTAAAACTCAGCTCAATAACTAGCTTGACTCCAAGCTAGAAATTTGGCCTTAGTGTATACGTAGCTAATTATATAAATAATAAATTACAGTTTAAAAAATACTTTAGGGGTCCTTTCAGATCACAAAAGCAGTTTTGATTGGTACTAAGTCAAAAGTTATTTTCTCTTTAGTCGGTGATACTTCGACTTCAGTCTCTGGGTGTTCAAAATGGAGCTCCTATAATTAGACTTCAAAGTCAGCAAGAAGAAGCACTGGAGGGACTGGGAAGTGTAAGTGTGCTTTTCTAAAATGTGATTGACTGTAATAATTATAAAAATATTTTTTATTTTCTGCTGTAAGCTTATATTATACTTCTTTGTTTCACAGCAACCAGTTTGTTTTACCATGCAATAGGGACATTTTTTGAGCCTTGATTTTCAGAAATGTGAATTTAAGATAATTCTGGGACTGAAATCCACTTAAGAGAATACGAAAAGAAAAAAGTCTGTTGTTAGAAAAAAAAAGTTAAGTGATTTATAATAAAATTTTGAACAAATTGTTTGTTTTAGCAATAGAGGAAGAATTAATTCCTTCCAAGAAAATAAAGAAACTTTAGCCAAAGGATAACAACCTCAGCAGCTGACTCTTAGCTCAGTCTTTACTCTTTTCCTGAATGAGAAATAGCATGCTAATACAAATTTAGCAACATCCTACATAGCTGAAATCACATACGTTGTATTTCTTCTAATTAATTAGAACATGACAAATTAGTACTGAATTTCTCTGAATCATTACAATTGTAATTTGTGTCCCTTCCAAATGAAACTGAAAAACAGAAGTCTTTGCATAAACGTCTTCACCTGTATTCACTTGCAGTCATCTTTCCTATTTCTTAAACAAAACTTTGAATATATGAATGGTATTGTAACTGGGAGACCCTGCTATACATTTTCAGAGAAACATCTCTCCCTTCCCTTTTCTATTTCATCAGTCTCTGACAAATTCACAAGTGAAGGACTTCCTGTGTCAGAGGTCATCTGTATTTATTATTTAGTTAGTCTGTGTGTTTGTGTTAGTCTGTGTGTAAGCTTTCAGCATCCACAGTATTTGAGGCAAGGAGTTCTGCTGCTTAACTGGACATTACATACAGAATTGCTTCCCTGTGTGTTGAACCTGCCACCTTCTAGCTCAGTGTTCTCTAGTTGTTGATATGCAAAAGTCAATAAATAGTTTTGTTCTCTGTATCTGCCCTCTAATAACTCATGGTTTCAGACTTCTATCCTGTTCTTATGCAGCTGTCTTGTTCCTGGACTGAAGAGTTCTAGTCTACTTAATCTTATTTCTTCTTACATGAAAATATTTTTGTGTCATTGATCAATCATATTACCTTTTTCTGAACATTTTCCAATTCTACTGCATACTTTTTGAGATTAGGATAGCAGAATGCACATAGCAGTAAGGATGAGGGCAGGATTTATACAACAACAAAAAAACCCCTTTATCTTCTGTTCTCTCTTTGCTAAACATTCCTAACATTCAAGTTGGTTTTCTGACTGCTCTTGGGCATTGACCAGATATTTTCATGGTATTATAATTCCAAGATCAATTCCTGAGTAGTGACAGTCAGTGACAAGTCATCATTTCCTGTGTAAAACTGCTGTTTTAATGCCTGGTTTCCTTGATTCTGAAGGTCCTTCTGCAGTTCTTCACAGCCAGCACTTGTCTGTACTATTCTGAATAATTTAGAGTCACAGTAAACGTTAGAATTCACTCACTAGTCACCTTCTGTAAAAGATGTATTAAACTTACTCCTGTCATGTGACATTTCTGCATGCCTAAAAGAGATATTTTGGCCTTGCTATTCCTCCCCACAGACCGTGGTCCTTTCTTTATTCTCTTTAGAAAAAGTCTTGGCCATTTTGTGTCATCCTCAATAATGGCTGATTTGTACCTCTTTATAATTTTATAATTTTAAACTTCTGAAAATAATAAATGAACCCTACAAGACCTATTTTAAGTACTATTTTTATTAAATAAAATTGAAAAACTAGTTTCTCCTTAAAGTTATCCTGTAATTCTGAAATATATAATTTTTTACAAATATTCTAAAAAGTGTGATGTGGGTTTCTTTTTAGATTTGCTTTTTTTTCCAACAAAATATTTCAAAAAAGGCTAACAACAAGGCATATGTAGCTTCAGACAAAAATTACATATGCTGTTATTGCTGTTTTAATAAACAGGATGAACTTTTCCGAGTTCTGTCATCTTACAAACTAATAGCACACAGATATCGATGGCGTAGAAGCAGGTGGGGGCAAGTATGTCCTGTGGCTCTAAAGAAAGGTGATATTGTAATGGGAAAACCAGACTTGGCTGTCAGGTTAGTGGAATTTGACACTTTAATTTTTATTTCTAAGGTAACTATCTATACCTGTTAGCTTCTCTTCTGTTTCAAGTTTTCTAGGTAAAATGTACGTACTGTCATCCCCAGAGGCATTGAAAACATTTATGTTGAACCCACGACCTTACCTGTTACCACCAATGCCACTTCCTCCTTGTAAAGTACTAGTATTTGGTCCTCCGTTCTCTGGAAGAACAACTATTTGTAACCTAATTGCACACAAATATAAAGGAAAGGTAGGTTTATAAATGTCTTATTTAACAAGGGTATCAGCTGAGGCTTGGGAATCAGTTAAACACATTCTTATTCCTGTTGTGCTACATACACATTGCAAACGCATGGATAACAGAGGAAACATAGTAATTTAGTTAAATTAATTTATATAAAAGTAGCTAAATTTCAATTTTTTTTTAATTTACCCTCTATATAAGACAAATATTTGTGTCCATTATTTGTCTTAGCTTAAGAATATTATGAATAACTTTTATATCAAAGATAATTAAATTTAAATGCAAATTATAAATTATTTCTTCCACAAAAAAATCCACTGCACTTGAATTATATGTAATTTTTTTCAAAATTTGCAGAGCTTTTACAAATTCATTTCATTGTATAGAATTTGGATCAGATGCTATATTTCTCTTCTGTGATATTTTTATTTTTTCAAATCATTTCACTAGGTTCTTGATATGGCCAAACTCATTCAAGTCCGTGTGGAAGAATCAAGAGAAGAAAACATCGAGCAAGTGCGAAGGGATACAGTAGAAAAGGCTATAACAGCAGTGAAAAATAGGTTGGAATTAGAAAACCAGTCAGAAGAATCAGGTGAATAAGGTGTTCCATGGTCTTTGACAATATCTTATTTGCTTTAGGTTATTTAACTGAAGCAACTGCTGTCACTTCAACTTACAAAATATTACAGAAGTTGTTATGGTTGTTGTGCAGTAAATATGAACTAAAAGAACATGCAGCGAAGGGAATAGCTGAGTAGAATGCAATATTTTTTATATTATATATAAATCCTCTGAAACTGAGGGTCACAAGTATATAAGAAAGAGTTATCTGAGCTCTTTTTGAAAGAAGAAAATGGTTCTGACTTATACTGGTTGGAAACTTCCCATTTTAATGACCTGAAAAGTTAACTCTCTGCAAAATTGAATTTTTCTTCAAGAAAGCAGTTTGTCAGCTAGGCTGATGTGAACCCACAATCTACAGATTTTCCACTTTGGAGCAGCCTTCCAAGTACACTGTCTCAGCTGGCACATTCACAAGACTCTCCAGCTCTGGTCACATTTAGACTTCTTAAGCTGCCCAGATTTTCACAGCTTGGTGAATTCAGAAAATATTATGAAAGGGTGAAAATAACATGTTCTTTTATTATGTGTTAAACAAAATCTGGATTTTCTTTTGCAGGAATTTTTGGGTTTTTTTTTTCAAAATTATTTCTTTTGAAAAGAAAATTGTCCATTGAATGGGAATTGCCTTTTCCAGTTAGCTCTAGTCATGATTTACATGGACAATCAGGCCATTTTACCTTATTCAACTAAGCAAGGAATCACCACATTTGACTTACTCATGGGTAGATACATATCTAATAAGAAGTCAATATATTCCTTTGGTGCTGCAAAACATAGAAGCTGACAGCGATACAAAAACCATTGGTGTTGCAGTAAGAATAATATTGAACTACAACACCAAAATTAAAACCACTAAACAGTGTTATGTTCCAGATTCCTGGCTATGTAAATACTTTTGAGGACAGGTTTGTGAAATTATATTAGAACTAATGAGAACTTAATCCTAATTAATAACCTTAGAGAGTTTTGTGCATCTTAGGGAATAAAAGCTTCTTTATTATTGACAATATACTGTCTTAATCTATTTGTATTGATTTTTAAATTAATCTGGTCAACTTTTAGATTTATGAATCAAAGAGAAATCAAATCAAAGGAAATTCTCACATGCTGCAGGTGCCTGATTGTTCTAGCACACAAATGTAATTCCACTCATATTGCAATAATATTTCACTTAGTGGTAGAAAATACTGTACAGTTAAAAAACGTGGGGTTTTTTAATGAGAAAGCAAAACAAGATCTTAAAACTTATCTTTATGAAATATCCTCTAGAACTGCATTCAGAAGAACTGGTATTTGATTCTTTCTCAGTATGATTGTGTAATATTGCTTAAAATGACTGCTGCACTATAATTATGAAATGACTGGATTTAATTGCCTAGCAGTTATTCCTGACCAAAAGAAATAAGTATTTCAGAATTTTGTGAAGCGCTTTTAAAAATCTATGTTGTTAGGAATGTCAGAGATAAATACCGACCACCCAGAAGTTCAAGCGATGGTAGAAGAAGCCATGAAAAGTGCATCAGTCTCTGAAGTTACACTGTCACCTGAAGTGTATGCTGAAGTACTGGAAAGAGCTATTGCAGAGGTAAAACTATAAGTACTGTATCGCAAAGCACTTTCTTTCTAAGAGCAACCTGTAACAGTTTATACATTATTGGTGTATGTTCTTAATTTTTCCACTTGAAAGATCAGTTTAGTTTATATCACATAGTCTGAAAGCTTACATAGGATTGAGCAAAAATCAAGAAAGACAAATCTATTGAGGACTAATATATATACACAAATTATTTATGTCTTGCAAAGTACCTGGGCTAAAAATTGTTAAAGTCTGGGAGAATTATCTGAGGGAAGTATCACTGCATACTTGCCCTATTCTTATACTCTTAGTTACTGTTACAGAGCTCAACACGAGATACAAGTGTTTGAAGAGAATTGTATATGAAGGTTTATCTTGAATTGTTTTAAATTTGTTCAATGGTTTGTAACTATTGAAACTAGAATCTAAATTCTTTATAGGCAACCTTAAAAAATCACTGGCACGTTAATATATTTTTGTTTAAAATGTTTGTATTTCATTGAGACATATAAAGTTATAAATGCCTTACTTTTCATTGACCTGAAATGACAATAGGGAAAAATTATAACATTTAGAAAATCAGTTTGTATTGTGCAGTCTTTTTTAACAGCTCACAGATTATTTTAGTCTTTTTATGTTACTGAACCTGACATTTTATAACAGCTTATGAAGAAGAACAAAGACAGGTTTCCTGGTGCTCCAGAAAAAGGAGGATGGGTAGTGGATAACTACCCTCTGTCAGTAGATCACTGGTCAGCCTTATCAGAAAAAGGACTTTTACCTGACACTGTTGTCTGTCTGAAGGATACAGGAAAAGACGGTTAGTAAATGTGCACTAATGAAACTTAATATTTTCTTTCTTCTGTGTTGGTATCTGTATATAAAGCACACTTATAAGAAAAACTAGTAGTTATGTCCCATTTATAAAGTTTCAGGGGTCTAGACAAGGAAGAATCCAGTGAATCAACAAGGGTACCCTAAATTTCTTACTGTTTGGATTAGGGGAATTATATAGAATTGAAAACAGGAATGCTTTACAAAAGCAGTAAAGAAAATTCCTCCTATTTATAATCCTGTTTAGAATTCCCTCCTATTTACAATCAGCAGTAAATACCACTTGCAGTTTTAGACTTTTGTATTCTGTATCTGGTTGTCCATCAGCTTACGATATGGCTCTCAGTCAAATTTCCCTACCTGCACATTGGTTTCCTCACTTGCAAAATCAGGTTATAGAGATGAACTTTCTCTGCTTGAGAGAAAAGGGAGGGAGGAGAAATACCTGTATGCAGTTGTATCCTGTTCCCTATCCTGGGGTCAAAAAATGGTGAGCAACTTCTTACCCAGATTGATACAATTGCTTAGTACCAATGAATTTAGAGGAAGGGATTTTTACTTTACTGTTTCAAGCAGGAAGAAAGGTTGGTACTAGACATGAAAAACTGAACAGATTGAAACACTTAAGAGTTTTGCCTGCCAAATCATGCCTTAATGGATTATGCCTGCTTGATTCATACCACATCACAAGTTTCGTTGCCCTGTGGTAATGTCTGATCATCATCTCTTCAACCTAGTCCATTATCAAGTCTTTCAATAGTAGAAACTTCCCTTCAATAAAGGAATTATAGGTCTGTTCATACTTAGTTCAAGAAAGCTCAGTAACTGCCTGATACTAGAATCAGTCCAGAGAGCTTTTCAATCCCTTGTCACTGAATATAAAAATCAACCAGGTCAGACACTTTGGGAAGAGATAATTCTTCATGTGAACCATGTTACAATGAGGGTGATGGAATACTGGAACAGGTTGCCTGGAGACCAACCCTGGAAACATTCAAGGCCAGCTTGGATGGAGCTCTGAGCAACCTGCTCTAGTGGAAGATGTCCCTGCTCCTTGCAGGGGGGTTGGACTAGATGGCCTTTAAAGGTCCCTTCCAACCCAAACTATTCCATGACTCTGTATTGATAACTGGCCAGTAGTAACCACCTCATTTTTTTCTTTCGGGAAAGAAACTTGGCAGTCTATAGCAGAGACTGTCAAATTATGTGCTTCCTTCCTGCAATGTACACCTTTCTGCTATTCTCTCTCGTCCTCAAAACCTAGCTCTCGATTACTTGTTCTAATCTGAACAATCTGTTTTATATTCTTGGTAGCCATCTCTTCCATGCAATCACCTGCTATTTCTCTAGTCTGGTGGCAGATTTTTTAAAACATAAATTTAACGCTTTCATGTAGGTTAGCGAGGTCCTTCATGAAACTTAAATTTTGTGCTCACAATCCTGATGGGGTTTGGACTAGCACTGTATAGTCTTTATAACACATAGCAAAAAAGACTCCTTTCTTAATTACAACTCATTTGGCCCTATGTATAAGTAGATTTCAGGCTTGGAAGGAAATCCACCATTCCCATTTTTAATGTATTTGAGATGATAATGAGTCTATACCCTAATTTCATGCCTGTAGCTGTACCAGGCTTTCATATAAATCAATGACATTATTTTTCTTAAAGTTTCATTCATTGGTGGGAGGAAATGAATTAACATACTTTAAATAATAAAGCATATATTTTTACTGTCTCAGCTTGAAACAAGTCATGCACAAATTTAATACAAATCATAGTATTTGTAGCCTATCATAACAAATGTTGAGATTTCCTCAACAGACTTCCAGTTGCATTAAAACAGGACATTGCAAGAACATTGTGCTTTCAACCAGAATCAGCTGAGCTACCTATAACCCTGCTCCATTAGCAAGCTAGCTTTTTTCTGGTAAATACTAGTAGCAGATATTCTCAGGTCAGCCACTTAAGGCTTTGCTAATTTATTATCCATTCTAAAGGCTTATATGTCACTTGCTCAATTGGATCAAGTAATAGTGAAATCCTTCATCAGATGAAACAATATTGAATCCTTTGAGTGAGCAACACATGTGCTGGTACCCACGGAAGAAAGAATGGTTAGTTATAGTATAATAATTGTGATTCTTCTGGATGCTCTGCATATGGTAATTCTGAAATTAAAGATGCTTCACTTCAGTTCAATGTCATTTGGACTCTGAATAATGAGGTAAATGAATGCTCTTTGGCATTGCCGCTTTTCATAATACTATGAGAAAATACAAAGATGAGAAAGTACATGCCTGGGTCACTAGGCAAAGCCACTGAAAACTCTCACAACTTTTTTGCAGAAGAATATTGAGACAGAATTATCTAAAGATGAGTTTATGAAGTACATTTTTTAAAAATTCCCTTCATTCACCCTCCCTTTTTTAAAAATACATTTAATTGAAAATATTAGTTTAAAACATAAACCATTCACACAAAATTATTTTCTGCTTCAAATCAACACCAGTGTTCCCAACAGTTAAGTAACATGTTTCTCACAGTTCAAATTTAGATAAAAATACATTTTACATCAATTGATGGTATTGATCATGTGAGATATGAGAGGAACAAGTATAAGTAAAATGAGGTGAAAGAGGCAAGATCATAATGTCTGCTATAAGGTTTGGCTAAAAGTGTAGCTTTTTGCTTATGGATATGTTTCCTTGAATTTAGCTATTTTGTTTCATTTTGTTCTTTTTATTTTTTTTTTCATTTAGGCAATTGCATTAACTCTTTATTTGATTCCCACTTATTTCTGTCATTTAAATAATAATGTAGTTATGGAGTTTACATTTTCACAGCATTTTGGGTCATTACTTGGTAAGCTGTTCCCTGAATTAGTCTAAACTGGCATAACTCCACTTATGGAAATGGATTTCGGCCACACAGCCGTATATCATAAATCTATTTGTCAAACTAAGTAAGTTAGTAGAGTTCCTAGTGGGAACAGCATATTCTTCATTTCTGTCAACAGGCTGTAGTAGTATAAGTATGTACATTCTTTGTATTTTTTTTTTAACGTTTTTGATTTGTTTCTTCATAGTTTTCTTCACACACATACAAGCAAAATAAATACCAGAGTAATGCATGATATACAGATATAGAAGACAAAACCTTTCAGTGCTGTCTCCCCTTACAGCCTTCATCATAACCTTCCCCATATCCCAGACTCAATTTATTAGGTGCTTGAAATCGAAAACAAAGCTCTAAAACCTAAGAAAGAAACAGTATAATAATATTTCAGTGGTATATATGCCTTTTCTTGGCTTTAAAAAGAAGTAGGAAAGTTGTCTATCATTTATTAAATAATTTTCCTAAGTCAAATAACTTTCGTTTTATACCAATGCATAAAACTCATTACTGTTGTGTTATTGTGCTGCAGGAGTCTGTATACTACGCAGAACATACTTAGCAAATAAAGATGAAATTAATTCTAAGATTTTGAAAAGACTAACAGAAGAAGCATTAGAAAAGAAAGAAGAAGAAGAAGAAGAAGAAGAAGAAGAAAGGTAAAATATTCCAAATATCTGAATATATAAAATGAGCATAAATATATAAAAAGAAAATTCTAGCCTTACTTTGTGTTAAAGGTATCAGTACATTTCTCAATACAAATGTACTAAAGAAGTACAGTAATACTAGTTGTGATGTATAGGAAATAATCCAATATGTGTTAACTTCGAGGAATCTCTAATTTAGATCAGTAAATATGGTGTCAGAAGATTCTCTTGCTAAAGGCATTTTCATTAGCCTTTCATTAGTCCAACCTTTTGATGCAATGAGATAATAACATTTTAGATGATAAAATATTTTTGATTTTTATTTTGTACAACCCAAATTATATTTCAATTCCCAACAGTATTTTTCCACGTTTACTTTACATTTAATATATCTGCAACTTGCTTCAGTAGTATTTATATAAGTCTTAAGATAAATAATCTTTTACTTACAGAAGAAAAATGCAAGAAATACTGACATCAGAAGAGCAATCTCTAGAGGCTGCCGAGGAGACAGGTGAAAGTGTGTATCATTTGACTTCTATTTTATCTAATTATGTGTTTCAAATAATTTAGCAATGTAGATTTTACATTTTTTATTTCCTTTTTACATTCAGCATCCAGAAAAATTACTTTATATTACTTTCTTTGCTTCCTTCACTGATTCAGGCACTCATTTCTATGTGTCATTTTTAATGGCTGTTACCGAATAGACATGTATTAAATCTGCCAGCACAGTTATGATTTTCAGTAAATCCAAAGAACAGGACTCTCTGTCTCCTCTAGTAACTTTTCTAAGTGAGCTATTAGTGGTATTGAACCTTCCTACTCATCAAAAAAATCTGTATCCCCTTACAAGTTAGGGAACAATGTTAGAACTTAGCCAGCAGCTAATAAGAAAATTGCAAAACTGCCTGATTTTCTGTTCTTCCTCGAAGAAGCTCAGCCTGAAGCAATTAAAGGGGAATGGAAATTATTTCAGTGGTCACTCTCTTAACATGCATTAAGAATTGCTGAATCTGGTAGCAATATACATTATGAATTGCTGAATCCAGTAGCCCAGTAGAGGTGAGGCTGCTGCAGCTCCATGTCCCCAGGACCACGCAGTAATGAGTCTGAGCATGTATTCTCATTTCCCCTATCATCCTCTTCTTACTCTGTTATCCGTGCTTGTTCCTCCCCAATCCACTTTGATCCCTCCTTCTCCTTGCCTTTGATCCATCTCAGAAATGCCTTATTACACGTCTCTCACAATCCCAACTGCTTTTCCTGGCATCCCCTAATGAATCTCATACCCTATAGGCAGTAATCCCCCTCAGCCAGGGATCTCGCACCCAGAGAATGCCTTCGTCATCCTCTTTCAATGACCCTGAGGGGAGCCAAGTCAAGGTTTGTTCTGATTAGGTTACTGAGGTTCTTCCACCTGTCATTGCTCCACTCCTCCTTTGTGCTTATGGAGATTAGCCTTTAATAACATAACCTAAGAACATAAAAAATAACGGAATTATGCATATTACATGAGGTTTCCACTCTAATGAGTAAAGACTTTCTTACTTTGCTTCTTTCCATATTGACAGAACTGCATATTATTTTTATTTAGCCACCCTTTATTTCCTGTAAAGATCCTGCTTTTATATCAGAATTGTGCTATACTTTGCTTCCAGCAATGAAAATATAATTGTCCTGGGCAACAATGAATAATCTGTGAGTAGTGAGATTTTTGGCACAGGCCAACTGTCACAAATAGGCTGAATTTTTGTACCTCAAATAATTCTGTCAGTTGAGTTGAGGTTTAGAATTAATTACAGTTACTTTCAACGTTTATAAAGCTCAACAGTCAAAAAATTTACAGAATTGTACTTTCCTTTTTACCTTCTTTAATCACTGACTACTTTCTTAGAAGAATGTTGCTGTCTGATTTGTATCTGCTGTCAAGATGAAGTACCATGCATAAGTATCTGTCTCTAAGAAACAGTTTGCAAACTTTAGAGTATTTTCTTCCTCTGCTGTGGGATCTCAAGATTTCCCCATCATAACCTAAATTATCACCTTAGGCGTGGAGCTGAAATACAAAATTGAAGTACATGAATTCCCACTTTTTTTGTTCTCTCAACAGCAGGGGCCTAGACTCACATTACTGTCTTGCTTTCAAACATAGCATACTGGTTTCTGTAGAAAAATACTATGGCCAAACTTAAGTTCTGTATTGTTAATATGCCTCACAGAAACTTTCTTTCATTATCCAATCTAACATTTATTTTACTTACATATAACAAGGGCTAAGTTGTAATGGTAGGATAAGATAGACTGAATATAATAACATGCTTTTAATTTTTAATTAGGTAACATTTCACCTACTCTCTGAAAAAAATAGTTTAACTTGGTAGAGCTCCTTAAATTACATATAGACTTTTAAAAAATTCTACATTATAATTTTTTGTAGTTTCTAATAAAATATATAGCTCTTCTCCAAAGTGAATGAGTTCTAAAGTATTAAATATAAATAATTCTAGACAGATACTCTATTATCTTTATCTCAAACAACAAACTTCATCTTAGTTTTGAATAGCTAACTCATTTTGATCTGAGTACATCAAAACAACAATTATTAATGAAAGAAGTAATAATGTCATATACACACTTGTGCTCTTAACACGTGATAAGTCCGTGTTCTGAGAAAATCATGTTTTCCTACGCCTACGTTTGATTTCAATAATCAAATACTGACTCACCAAAACACTTCAGTCATGCTGCTCTTAGCCTGGCATCTGTTTTATTTCACATGTAGTGCCATCAGCACATTGACTGCAGCTTTTCTCCCATGTGATATGTCTTTACAAAAATATAAAAGAATTATATGTTCACAGTTTTGAGGTTTTTAATATAGCAGTTATGGTATAAAAATGAAAACTGAAAATAATACTCCAAAGCCCCAATCATGTTCTTTTGATGCCTCATATAAATGAATGGGCATTTCAATAATTGCGATTTTTGTAACCTCAGTGGGACATTGAAGTAACTGGGATTGCTTCAGGACTGAACATATTCAAATTTACAATATTGTTTGTGTTTAAAAGGAAAAAATTGTTCCCGTAATGAGCAAGGTACTTACACGTGTCTTAATGAGAATGAAAGTAAAGGGAGAAGGAGGCTTTGGGTAAATTTAGCAAATGTATTTAAGTGAGTTAAGAAGCTAAGTTCAATGCTGAAAATGTCTGTTGAAGGTACAAAAAACAATTTATGTGGTTACTCTTGCTTGTAATGTCTAGCCGAAAATTATAGCCCCACATCTTTTTTCATGTCCCTTGACACAATTAGTCTAGGCTTAAATTATTTTCAGGAATTTCTTACTTTACTTAAGCATTTTTGCAGCAGCTTCACATGAGTATGGATTTATTTATACTAGTGTGTTTTGTTTAGTGAAGGGGAGGCTACGGTGGTAGCTTCTGCAAGAAGCTGCTAGAAGTTCCCCCTGTATCCAGTGGACTCGGCCGGGCCTAGGGTGGACCTGCTGCTGGCCAGGGCTGAGCCAATTGGTGATGGAATGTTCCCTGATAATGCCTCTGTGATAATGTATTTAAGAAGGAGAAAAATAATTATAAAAAAAGAAGAAGGAGATGTGAAGAAGCAGAAGCACAGGCCTGACTCGGCCCAGCCCGCCTGCAAGAAGTGGAGAGGAGATGAGATGTGAAGGGAACCTGAGAGGCGTCTTCCTGCCAGTTGTGAAGAACTTCTTCTGAGAGGAACGGCTGCGGGCGCCAAGGTCAGTGAAGAAGGAGGGGGAGGACTAGTGCTGCTCCTGGCCAGAATTCCCCTGCAGCCCGTGGGGCAGCCTATGGTGAAGCAGGCTGTCCCCCTGCAGCCCATGGAGGTCCACGGAGGAGCAGAGATCCACCTGCAGCCCATGGAGAACCCCACACTGGGGCAGACAGATGCCTGAAGGAGGCTGTGGCCTGTGGAGGGCCGGCGCTGGGGCTGCCTGTTCCCAACAGTTTGCACCCCATGGAAAAATGACCCACGCCGGAGCAGTTCATGAAGGACTGTAGCCCATGGGAGGGACCCCATGCTGGAGCAGGGGAGGAATGTGAGGAGTTCTTCCCCCAAGGAGGAAGGAGCAGCGTAAAGCAACAAGTGATGAACTGACCATAACTCCCATTCCCTACTCCCCCTGTGCCACTTGGGAGGGGGAAGGAGGCAGAAGCAATTGAAATTAGTTAAGCCCAGGAAGAGGCAGGGGTGGGGGGAAGTTACTTTGTTCTCTTTCTCATTATCCTGCTTTGGTTTTAATACTAAATAAATAGTTTTCCCCAGGTCAAGGCTGTTTTGCCTCTAACAGTAACTTTAAGGATCTCTCCCTGTCCTTATCTCAAACCTTGAGCCTTTTTTGTTATATTATCTCCCCCTGTTCCCTCCAAGGGTGGGGGGAGTGAGCAAGAGACTGCATAGCTTGGTCCTGAGCAGGGCTCAACTGCGACAACTACGAAACAGCTATATGACTTCATGAGAATATATTTCAGGCATTGTAGAAGAGTTACACAGCTTCGGGTAGATCTGTGGGTTAATTCCAATCTTCTTGAGTCAAACTTGGCATATTTCTTTCCTGCCACGTTTCAGCAATAAAAAAAAATCCCATACAATTGATCTTATCCACTGAAGCAAACAGTTGTCGTAGTTTAAGACTTTATTTTCTGTCCTTTGTTTGTCAGCTCTGCTTTTCTGACAGAGATTACCCCTTTCCTATAGCAGACTCAACTGGAACACACATAGGCCTATAGCTCAGTCACGGTAGCTCAGGGTGGTGTGCTAGTACAACCCCATCTTCAGTCACATCCCTTCTGCTGCTCTTGCTATTTGGGTAGAAATAAATTTCTTGAAAGAAATAAATGGGTAGCTGGAGCTGATAATTCCAGACATCGCCTCCCATGCTTGTCCTTCACAGCTGTTAATATCAATATTTGTTATAAATTCTTTAATATTGATCTACCCCCCCTTCTCATATTACAGATGGTGGAGAGTTGAATCAATGCCCATCTCTTTAGCTGTTATGTTCTTGCTTTTTTATTTTTATCATTGTGTTAAACTAGGTAAGATATTTTAAACAACAAAAATTAAATATAATAATAATTAAACCTGTACATGTTAGGACATTTCCCCTGTAGTCTTTGAAGATAAAGGCTTTTTGGAATCAATTGTAATTATAACATTTACCAGGCAGTTGATGTGTGCCAAATCATACAGCCTCTAAATATATTTCCTTTGTTTTTCTTGGCTGGCTTGCATTCTGATTTGGTTTTTTTTCTACCTCTAACTGGAGGCTTTTCAGTGAGAGAGGTTGAACACGGATGGTTTATTAATCTGCAAATTACTTGTACCACAAACTTCACAGCAAGCTGTAGTGATATTAACTTGACAAGTTGTTCAGTCTTTGAGCAAAGTTGCATGATCTTCAAAGGCACTCTTTGGCCTCCTTCATAAGGCACATATGATAATTATATTCTAATATGCATAATCATAGCATTTTAGGCAGAGAAATTTCAAAATTTGAAACAGAAAGGTAAGAAACATCTTTCTCAATTAGATCCCAAACACCTTCAGTTCTTAAATATTTTTTGTGTCTCATTCCAAGAAATAAAGGCTAAGGGATATTGGTTTAGTACAGCTATACATAACTTTGCAGAAAAAAAAAAAAACCAAAAGCCTATGATTAAAGCTATCAACCTCTCCAAAAGATCTTGTTGCTTTCTGAACATTTATAAGAAAAAGGACATCTTCTTAATTTACTTTGTTTAATGTCCGTCCATCTGTCTTGACCCTATCCATCACCAATCTTGTAAAATAAATCTGTCAAGTGTTTAGATACACTGTAAAAATATAGACACACTTAGCTTCTGTGCCACAGCTATTTCCATTGAAGTCTCTAGGACTACCTGTGATCAAGTTGTGTATGCATGTGCAAATTTGCAAGTTGACAGTCTTAACAGAGCATCTTCCATTTTGTACATGTTTTTCAGTGTGTCATTTTCCTCTTTGCGTATATTATGGACTCTTCATGTATTTATTAAAGAGCATCAAACCTCATTTTGCTTGACTGCATTCCTGTATATATCAAAAGGAAATAAAGAATTAGAATAAGTGAAGAATTTTCCCAATTTGACACATGCTAAGGGTTGTGGGGATTTATCTGCTGATCATATAAGAAGCAGATACTTGTTTACAAGATAAAGTTTCCTGATTTTGCATAAATCAGAAGTTCAGTGTTTCCAACCTGTTTTTCATGATGTTTGTGGTTTCTTTGCCAAAAAAAAAATAGAGATGTAAGTGAAAACAAATGCCATAATTTCAGATTTTAAAATACATTCCTGTTTAATATTATTTGAGTTTTGGGTAATCATAGCATGTTTAGATATACTAGTGGTGTTTTATTACTCTCACAATGGTCTAAGGACATAAGCAAAACAAGGCTTGTAGGAAAAAGTAATGTGCTTTATTGACCAACTGATGCAGTCAGAAAAACTGCACCAGCCTTCAGGTACACAAGCCCTTCTTCAAGTCAGAAGCACTTCTGCCCAACAGGACCTGTCCTGTAGAACACCAAGTGCACTCTTTTGCAAGGTCTTGGTTTAGAGCATAGTTTGTGCATTGAACACATAGATTATAATGAATGAATGAAAAATATTATAACCTAAAAGCAATAAATTAAATAAATTACTTCTCCACTTTATTCAGTCATGTGGCATCTGATAGTCTGCCTTTCCCCGCAGAGCAGGTAGCTGATCTTAAAATGTTTTGGTGAGAGTGCAATCCCTGAGCATTAAAGTAACTAACTCCTTTTTTTGCAGGTGATTAAATATGTTTTGCGGTGTGATCCAAAAATATCTTTATTTCTGTAGTGCCTCCATCACCCCTCAATGGCTTTGTTAAAGTTACTTATTATTTTATTTGTGCCCACAGAATTTGAGGACAATGATGAGCAGCTTCCACCTGAAACTGAACAAACGTCCCAGAAACAGTCCAGTGACTCTGCAGCTTATAAAGAAGAATCTAAACCTACAGGTTGGCATTGTAGCACATATACTCTCTCTTACTTGCTAGTATGAAGAATTGTATGCCTTAATTTTATGCAAGCTTTTACTATATTTGAAAATTGGCTGTAAATATCATTCCTTACCTTAACTTTTTTCTTTTAAAGTAGTTTACAATGGAAAAGTCAGGTTCAAGATATTTAAACACTTACAAATGCAATTAAAGGCATATTGTTACTTCCTGTTAAAAATAATGCACCAGCTATTTGCACTTTGAAAAACAACAAAATCTCACTATTGCCTCTATTACCTAAATACCAAATTAATAAATTTGCACAGGGATCTGTGGAAATAAGAAATAAAGTGAGTGTTGCTGAAATTCCAGGTTGACATAGCCTCTTGTAATCAGAAATCCATGAGCTCTCTCTACAGGATGAAATGATAAGGGAGGGAAATCAGACAAAAAAAAACTTTAGAAAGTCACTCTCATGGATTGTGATCCACCAAAAAAGAAAGAAGAAAATACTAGAGAAAAAAAAATATGAAATAATCAAATTGCAGTATTGGCAAACACTTGCATGTGATTTTAACAGATCCTGGTTCTACAGACCATTTCCAAATTAATATTATATCAACATTAATCAGAAATTACTAGTCCATTCCCTGTGGCAAGGGATTTTGGGAAAAAATAGGAATGCATGAATTTTAACTTTGGATGTGAATGATCAAAATACGTCCTGCATTTTCCTTAGTTGACCATTGTCCTGCTAACGGCTTGCTAGATTTCACATGGAGTCATGTTTTCTTCTTTTCAATATAAGGTAAAATTCTGCAGCACATGGAAATACATAGAACCATAAGCTAATTAAAAGATACATGAAATCCTGTAGTAGCCTTCTCTCAAAAAACACTTTGAAGGCAACTCATCTTCAATGGAGATGATCTGCTTTTGTTTTTAAAATATACATTTTAGCTTTTATCTACTAGAATTTTTAGAATATGTTAAAGTCCAAAAGAGAAAAAAATAAAAAATAAGACATTTTATTTTAACTAGCAAGTTGTTTAATATACATATTTTTATGCATTAGAAAGAATCAATTTAATCTGAAAACCAAACTGGTTTTTTTTCCAAACACCGTAAATCAGTATACACCATGTAAGTTTAAGTACATTTTTCTGTAATATTCTGAAAATTATTTGGCAGCATATATTTATAAGTAAGTAATGAAAAGTCTGTATAAACAAACTACACGGTCTGTTTCAAAAAGACAAATGAAAATATGTTCGTAATGAAATATGTATCAGTTCCAAGGGATGGAAGTGTCACTGATATCCGACATTTTGCCTTTCTATTTATTTTGGTAGCTAAACACTGATGAAGACACGCTGGCTTCTTTTGTCTCTGTCTCAGCTTTGGCAAGGATCGAGAGGGGACAAAAGAAGGATTTTTTTCATCTTTTTTTGTTGCTGAATACGGACTGAGGGCAGAACAAATCATATCTAATACTGTCAGAATACTGGAAAAAAATATATTAAAGCCTTTCCTTCCCCAGCAACTCACTTGGAGAACGTGGGGGCAGAAAGCCTTTGAGGATTGTTTGTCTCTATGGTAACTATGCTCAGTAAAAGCAAAGAAGACACAGAGCAGAAGAATATGAGAGATTGCCATATAGTCATTCCCTGTGAAAGCTCCAGATTTAGGGCTACGGAGGATTGTTTCCTATCACCTCTGTGATAAGGAAAAGAATTAAGAATAGCACTGTTAGATAAACCACCACCTCCTCTGAAGGAAACTCGTTTGCATTTTTAGATCCATTTATTTTTAAACCATTACTGTCTTTTCAAATATTTATGTTGACTATGTTTCTTATTTCTTTAAAAATATCTTCTCACCACATATCAGCTCTGCAAGCAGAATTATTATAACATATCTAATAGCAATAGTACAGCTGCCTTACTTAAAAGTATTTTCAGTATTTTTGGTCCCCGAGACCCAGTTTGAAACAAAGCAAATGTCAGGGAGGCAACATTTTTGTTATAATAAGGTTCAAATATCTGAATGAAAATCAAATAATGTTTGCGTTGTGCGATTTTTGAGTTGTCCCTTTTCCCTAGGAATGTAATCCTCTCTTCTTTTGTTACTTCTCCTGTCTTTCTAGCAAAAAGTTTCTCCAGGTCGTTCAGGCCTGAGTAATCTATGAGTTCCATGAGTATGCAATAATTGCTGCTGGATATGTTTCCTTAAGCAATAAAACTCTTAGAGGTAACCTGATGGAATTATGTGCCTTGAGTAGAGAATCAAAGCTGGAACAGATGCTGGTCCATCATTTGCTAAATACAGCCTGTCAGAAGAGGCGTAACATGAATTGTGTTTCTGAGATTAAGGTTCATACGGGAAGCACTCTATTGAGTGGATTTGTTACCAGGTTCAATACTCTGTCTCAGATGCTGTCAAATATTCATTTAAATCCATATTCTGCTTGTATATTTCCAAAGCTTCATGACCTACTCTGAACTGAGAGGTTTTTAAAGGGCAGGACTATAAAAGATGATCTGTTGAAGATCCAGACAGCACATGTTACCATCTTCCATACGTTGTTGCTTTGAATAGGGCTGTGCTTCACAAGGCAGCGCATGTGATTTCTACAGTGTGAATGTGCCAGGGATGACACATGCAAAAAGCAGTTAGCGTAACCTAGTTATTAATGTATCCTTTGCTTGTTTTCTTAAAATCTGTGTTCCTAATGGAATCGTCATTACATAATGCATTAGTGCTGCCCAAATTTAAGCAAGTTTTACCTGGCTACATCTCTGCCTCATTTGGAATACATCACTACAGAATGAAATATAATTAATTGTGACATTTACACAACATCTTTTTATGTACATAAAAAGCAAGGTATTTTCATGTTCCTATTTAGAATCACAGCAAGAGACAGAAATGTCATTGCAGGGCAGAACTAGTGTAACGACGTGTATAGAATGAACGTGTAGGTTGGTAAAATACAAATGTTTATAAACATTTTAAAGAAAAAAAATAATTTCTAATTCAAGATCAGACTATTTGAAATCTGCAAGATGTTATCTGCTTAATGATATGCCATCTTGCACTTTTGGTTTCTGTTTGGACTAATAATTGTTCAAATACAGGGAAGGTTAGCCACTGAGGTGGCTGTGTTGTTTGAACCTGTAAAAAGAAGAGGGGAAATGCATTAAGTATTCTTTGTTATAAAAGATCACTAAAATACTTGCCAAAATACTTATTTGTTAATCTATTATTTAAAAGTGGGTCAGTTAAAATAATTTTTTGCATTTCATCTTGGGGACAGCATGTCAGGACACTGTGAGGGCCAACTGCTCCCAAAGGAACAGGGAGCTGGGAGCAGAGTGTGGCAATATGGCCATCAAGACAGTGCCTGGCAGCCAGAGCCAGTCTCACCACCCCAGCCAGGAACAGGCCAGCTCCGGCCTTGGGCGTTGGGCACCTCCCTGGGGACAGGGATGAGCTGAGGCTGGTATGGGATGTCGGCCCATGGTCAGGCCCAGCTCAGCAAAGCCCATGGCTGGGCAGGGCTGTGGGGAGCTGGAGATGGGCCCTGCTGCAGCATTGCTGGGGCAGAGGCTGACGGCCTTAGGAGCTGACATGGGATCCTGGGCCATGGGCAGGTGAGGGGAGGCCCAGGGGCCTGGGCAGGGATAGCCAGGCCCAGGGGTACCCTCAGGTCCCCAAGCCAGCATGCGAATTGCCATAGAGGGCTTGATTTATTTCAAATCTCAGAGTATCATATATATAGTAGAGGTAAAGGGGGATACTGAAAAATAAAATTCTTAAAAGTACCTAAGTATCTAGTAATTTACTATATTTCTAAGGGACTACACATTAAGACCCAGACCCATAAGTAAATATAGACATTGCAGTGCCCAAAACTGCCATACGAAGTGCCTGGCTTCATATATGGAATTAAGGGTTGTAGAAACAGGCCGAAGTAGCAAACTAGCAAAGGGCCAACCACAGTGAGCCAGGAAGGAATGTCAAAAGGAGGCACGTATTTGAAACCCTGCATCTTTTTAAATCTGGCGAACAACAAAAGAACAGGAGTCCCTAAATCTAGCTCTTTCGTGTTTAACTCACTGGAGGCAAGGCACTGGCTTGCTTTCTTCTAGAAGACAGCAGTGGCATGGACCTTTGATATAATAACTTCATAGGCAGCTTAGCCATCCAAGTCAGAAATATTTGTTAGATGTGTTCCTTGTCCTGCAGGTGCTCACATATCCCAGCTGTAACTGACACTTCCAGGTGATGCTTTAGTTGGTAGCACGTTAGACAAAAGTCAGGCAGGACCTCTACTCTGACCATTTTGTTTAGTGTTGTTTCCTGCCGAATCTTACTGGTACCTAATCACTGAAATCCACCTACATTTTACTTAGTAATAGCTTTTTTTGACCTGGCTCTATTTTGGAAAATTAAATGTGATATTTGTGGATTTCTTTAACAATCCTCAAGAGAAGATTGAGAGACATTCAGTTCTGGGAGGAAATACTTGCTTTCTTAAAGAATAAAATGGTAACAGGGCAGTGTAACTCTTCATGAGCCAAAACAATTGTTTGGCTTTCTCAGGTTGAGGCAAACTGAAAATGAACGTTACAGCGGCTGCAATTTCACATAGTGAGCACTGGCCTGCTTACTGCCAGGGAGTAACCATAAAATTCCAGGTTTTTAAGGTTTTGGGGTTTTGTATTTTTAAAAAAATGGTCAAAGCTTTTAACTTACAAGGCATTAAGAAAGGCTTTCATTTTCAGTAATACCTCTCCTTTTTATGTATAGGAAGCAATATAAGGAAAAATAGTCATAATGGTCCTTTTTTTTTGTAAAAATCAGTAAAAGTTCATTGGAGTAGGATGAACCTGCTGTTGCTTGTGTCAAAATCTCTTCCTGCTCTTTCGAACTGAAAACAAGGCAGAAACAAAATAAAAGGATGGGAAAATTATAGCAAAGTAGAAAATCGCTCCATCTGCTGTTCAAGCTCTTTCTTGCAGCTTCATTTCTGGCAAGAGACAAACACGGCATACACTGTAAGCCCCAGCAAACTTACAGTAATGTCAGACCATTTAAGCCATTGCTCTCAACTGCTTTTCTGTCTGTTAACCAAAGGCACTGATATCAGACTTATTAAACAGAACACAGAAGAAAAAATATAAGAAAAATAAGAAAATCAGTGTTGAAAATTATATGAGTGCAGGGAATGGGAATAGCAGCAACACCACATTGCTGCTGCTGCTGGAGACTGTTCATAATTTAGCAAGAACAAGGTGGTGGTGGTGTCATCTAGGCACCTCTTTATCTTCTTCTAGCTGAGACAGAAATTTATCTCAGGACTTTCAGGGCCTAACAATGTCTAAATGGATATTAACTGCAGCCCTAGGAACCAATGAATATCTTTCTCCTTTTCTGTTAATGTGTCAATATCAAGTCTTTAATTCAATATCTGCCAATCATAATCTGTCAATATCAAGTTTATAATTCCCTCTGGCTTTTTCAGCAAAATGGATGGCAATGGAAGCAGCTATGACTTTGTTATTTTGCTCACCAAGTGTAACATATTTGGTATAGTTTTGTCATGTTTACCATGAGTAGTACTTGTGAATTTCTTATCTATGCATTCTTTCAATATCTAACTTTTGTTTACTTTTCATGAGACAGTGTTAGGAGACAGGCTTGGAATTCTCTGATCTTGAACAATTGACACTACAAATTTCTACACAGTGTATCTTAAGAGATTAAAGTCTTTTCTTTCCCATACTCATTCAACAAGTTATTGTATGCAGACATGGCTTCATAAAAGCCAAAATATTTGTGAGCATTTCTCAGTCCATGTATCCACAGAGGGAAGCCATGATATAATTTTTTAAAATAATTTTCATTTATTTATCCATTCATATTTGTATTACTACTATTATAATCATTTATATACTCCTTGTCTTGGAGTTTATTGACTGGCAGATGGGATTTACATCCACAGTCCTTTTCCTTGTATAACTATGGATGACTTCTAGCCTCCAGAGAAATGGGTTACACTTTTGCATCTCGTTGGTACTTCTTAGAGTTACTCCACATATACATACATCTGTATTTCTTCATAGCGCCAGTATTTCAGTTCTGTAGGTTCTATAGGTCATTTGTGTGCAAAAGCAAGTATATTCTTAAGATCCGTATAAGCATATACCTGAGAAAGTGCAGCGGGAACAGCACACAAAGTCATGCTGCAAGAAGGTGGTAAACCTAGGCTGCTGCTACTTTGCAGTGGCTTTGCCATTAGTGTAAGAGAAGCTGTTCCTGAGAATCCTGTGAATAATACAGTGAGTTTCAATTATATGATACTCTTCTATTTTTTTGGGGAGGACCTTCAGCCTTCAACACCTGTATGTTTTCCCCGCACTCAGCAGGATAAATAGAGGCGCTATCTGTTTCTTCCAGGACAATGTGTTATCACAGTAATTTTAGCTTGCTGATCCATTTTGCTGGGAAGAGCCAAAATGTATCAACAGATAACTTATTCTAAATGGGAATTCTCAGTACTTGAAAACAACTTGTAAGATTGAAGAAGTACAAATACATACTTCAAGCATTTTTTTGTTTGCAGTTTTTAAAGTTATTATCAATCACATCATGAGGATAAAACTGTATTTTCTTTGAAATTGGCAACAGTTCTTTTATGATATTGAGTATATTTTTAATGCAGTTATAGTGCATAATTTTTGCCATTATCTGCTGTAAACTATATTTTTACATTACACATATATGACCAAATTGTCTCTGAATATGTAACAGATAACCTCTTTGTTAATTTCTCTACATTTAAAACAATGCATAATTGGAAAGATGCATTCATAACTCTTAAGAGGCCTTGTTTAGTGGTTAAATCACATGAATGAGGCTTGAAAGTCAAAAGAAATTAATTCCCTCTTTCTATTCTATTACAGACTGGGTTGTGAAATGGAGATATTCCAGTTCTCTGAACAAATAGATCTAAATTTCAAGCTGTTTAACACCCACAGTTTCTGTTTCATGTAACAGGCAAAAGTGTGTTCAGCATCTCTGCAAAGATTAAACATTGGGTATCCAGGAATCAAAACACTTCCATTACAGATCAGTTTTAAAAGGTGGATCATAATCTCTGTGTACCTGTCTTGCCTCATTTGTTAATTATAGTTAGAGGCATCAGTTGTAACTTATTTAAGAACTCTGAAAGTGCATGGTTTAGTGTTTTAGCTCACAGCCTTTATCAATTTAGGATTTCAATCTTTGATACCATCTCATATCCTTGATATTTACACTGAAGTGGACTTCTCTGTTTAGTCCCTTCTTTTTCCTTTCTCCTCTAAATCTTCTATTTTCTCTGCAATTTTGCAATGTTAATCTTCACATATGTGTGCCTTTGAGTAAATGCAGGTTTAATTCATTAACATCTCTAAACTGAGATCTTGTGCTCTTGTGCTGGCAAGGAAAAACACCTAGTAGTATGCATTATATTTCTATTCACATAAAGAGAACATACTCCACTGGGAAAAGAACAGAAACCTAACACATAACCTGAACGCTCCACAACAGCTTCAGTAACTGAACCTGAAACAGGGCAGAACATGAAGTTGCTTCTTTGCAGTGTATGCTATTTTTCCTACTCTCTTTATTTTTTCCTATACTGGCATGTTCCTTATGAGGCATGACCATATGGATAGCCTGTCAAAACCTATTCAGCATTAAATCATAATTTAAAAATTCATACATATTCTTTATATTTCTTTGCAAAAAGAGACATTACATTTATTTGTGTGCTGAGTGAAATAATGGTTTCATATGATGCAAATTTAATTAAGTAATTGGACCTTGTTTATTTTCCTGGAGAAGCATCAGTATGTCAACATAATGAATTTGTCATTTTCAAAGTGTCTTTGTAAACCAGCAATATAATAATTCATAATTACAAGGGAGGGAGGAGGAAGTGACATTTAAAAAAAAAGCCACTATGTTTGAGGAAAATTAAAATAATCCTAAAGCATAATGATAATTTTTTAAATGCAGAATATTTTAGAGGAGCATTGCCTTCTATCTACTATTTGATTTTCAGAAATCATACTACCTGAGTTTGCAGAGGATAATTTTCCAGATATACCAGAAATGGCAATATTTAAAAGGAATATTGACCTTTTCATGCATGACTGGCAAACAGTGGAGTCAGAAATCAAGAAGTCATCTCTAGTCCAGGTTGTTGTTTTAGAGATTGCTGAGCAAACTCCAGAAAGTCTGCTTAATCAAATTGTGCTGGTTATGGAAAGTAAGTAATAATGTTTATGTGATTTATACTTAACCTACTAAGAGGGATTTTTTGAGAGCTTGTATGATGAACGCATTGCAGGGGGAGCTTACACTGAGTTGTGTGTAACTCATATGAAGTGGGAACAGGACATATTATGTTCTATGGGTGAACTGAAAAGCAGACTAACCTTTAAGACATAGGAAGAGTGGGGAATATATATATTTGAAATATGTATATATGGCTGTACAAATATGTAAATAATAGCTCCCTAAACATTCTGACAGCACATTTCCTCAGTTACTTGCTCTATCTGTTCATGTTAGGATACTGGTTTGAGAAATGGACAGATAACAAGCTTCACTGATGTCCAATATTCATTTAAGTCAATGAGACTTTCAGGATGTGTAATAATCTTATCTACTCAGTGCAGAGATTGTATTTCAAGATTGGATTGTTACAGTATTGATATATTTTTGGCAAATTACCTTTCTTCACTTGTGTGCTCAAATCTCTACAATTTGGAGTACTGGATAAACAATACTACATTTTTTCTATGATTACTACAATGCAAGTGTTTTATTAACCAAAACATTTATTTTGCTAGCTTCATAATAAAATAATATTTAACTGATTATTTTCCCCATTGAACAACAGGAAAAAAACCTGTTGCAAACAGTAATGGCACTATCTGCATATGCTTGTATAATACTTTTTACTACAAGTTCCCATCAAAAATACCAATGTAAATTCAACCAAAAAACAACCAGTAGAATTTCTATTTTTGGAGGAAGCAATATATTAATTCCTACATGTGGGGAGAACAATTTGTTCTATGAGTATGAGAAATGCAATATACAGTTGGGATGATTTGCTTTCCCATATGTGCTTACTTTTATGGCCAAAAAGAATATGTTCTGGCATAGACAAATGAAAAATATTGAAACAGGAAAAAAAAATAAAAAACCTTTTCAGAACCTTTTAAATATCATGGCTGGGAATTATCTGCTGAAGACTTAGATGAGGAAGCAGAAGATCTAGCTGCTGAAGGGGAAGATGAAGAAATAGTTGAAGAGGAAAATGAAGATGAAGAAGTAAGCATGCTGGCTTTGGCCACTTATGCTTTTATTTTAACTCATCTATTTTCCGTTTGAACATAACCTCAGAGAAGTCAGATTTTGCAGCTGATTTTGTATGATCCAGTTTCAACCTTCTTATAGAATAAATATCAGCATATGCTTCAAGTTCTGATAGTACTTTTGCTCCACCAAACAGCATATAAACCCCATGTTAATAGAGAGAATAAACATACCTAGGTGTGCCAGATGGCAAAGAGAGGTTTTATTAAAGAAACAAATATGAACTTTGATTTCTGTCAACTAACAATGATTCTGTGAGCCATCATGTAAACATCAGCATCCAAACGTGCAATCCTCTATTTCACCTCAGCTATTGATAATTTTCAAACACCCACTTTAATGAAATTAAAGGTCTAGTTTTGCCTTTCTCTTATTTGCAGCCTATACTGGAAGCTGCTGATCCCCAAATTTAACAATACAGAATATCCATATACTGTACTGGAGCAGTATTAAATAGATTTTTTAGAAATTAATTTTATTGGATAAGTAGTCTGACTTTATAATTGTCAGATTAAAATTGTCGGATTTAAATGGTATAATTTATAATTAACTCATTGCCTTTTCTGAAGAGGTCTACTGCATGTATAGAAGCAACAGAAAGTGAGTTTCAAGAATACAGCAGGAAAATATTTTATCATAGATACTTCTAGTCTATTTTTTTTTCTTCAACATCTAACTATGATATTATAATTTCAAATTTAAAATGGTCATTCTTTTCTCAATAATTGTCTCATTAGATTGGACAGTTTGTTTTCTGACTCTGAATCTAAAAACTGTGTATTTTTATAGACATATTCAGCTTACAAACTATTTTGAGAATACCATTCTCATTCAATGCTCAGTTGATGTACTTGACATTACTTAATCTCATCTACTTGATCTGCTTAATCTAAGTGAACTACTGAATTCAAATAGTTTTTGAAAATTCTCCTAATATTTTCAGGATGAAGAAAAATCTAAGGAAAAGAAAAGGCACATGGGAGACACAAAACACTTTTGTTCAGTCAATCTGAAAGAGAACTTTGTCCTTTACCCAGGACTCCATGAACATGCAGCTAAATATCAAGACAAGATTTATTACTTTTCAACTTCTGAGTACAGAGATAAATTTTTGAAGAACCCTGAGGAGTATGTGGCTCACAATGAACCAATACAAGTGAGGAGCTTCAAAACTGTTTAAAGCAGATAATAGCAGATTAAAGTCACTATTTTTCATTCCCAATTATAGTTGTTTACTATTCATAGAATCATAGAATAGTTTGGGAAGGGACATTATTGCTGATATTTTCTAGGTAACAATAAATATATCAGGCAAGTCCTTGAAACAAATAAAACACATTGCTTCACTAGTGACTTTTTAGTGTACACTTAAATTAATACATTAATTAATTATGCAAATAAAGCTGAAAAGAGAGGAAGATTATAAAGGCTTACAGTAATCATAAGACGTTATTAACAAATCACACATACCAGGGTTTTTTACTATCTTTTGAATCTTTTTTTGTAAGTGGAAGAAGGGTAAAAGAAGGGAATCTAATGAAGTTTCATTTTACCTACTGGCATCAACTGCCATAGTGTATTTGTTCAGTATTCCCAGGGAGCAGGTAGTCTGTTTGGAACAGCAGTAGAAAGCCTGGCAAAATTAAAATGCAAAGTTATGTTACTGGGTTTGATGCAATTTTTGTAATGATATTTTGGAAGTGAAAAACAGTAGAGGGTGCACTGTAGACTCTAAAGTGTTACAAAATATTCAATTTTTTTTCCTATAGGCTCCTCCCTTACGGGTGTGCTTACTTGGGACTCATGGAGCAGGTAAAACTACATGTGCACGACAGATAGCAGACAAATTAGGCATTTTCCATATTCAGTTTGAAGAATATCTACAGGAATTGATCTTACCCAAAACTAAAGAGAAAGTTAGGCGCCATTTTGATGAAGAACCTGAAGAAGATGATAATAAAATGACAATTCTATCACAGGAATTGGAAGACTTCTCTCAGACCATGACTAAAACTGAGACTGAAAAAAGCAAACAGGTAATAATCTGATCTTTTTTTCTGTCCATACACAAAATAATCATTTTAAGACCAGAACAGGAATTTCCTATAAAATTCTAGTTTGATAAAAATAATTTATGTTATATTATTTACTGATGAAATTTGGAAATAATAGTTCTTGATAACGTTTTCTTGTGAATGCCACAAACATTCTTCAAAACATTTGAATTATGTATAGGGTTTTTTTTCTAAATAGTAGAGATGATAGATGCTAAATGGGGCAAAGGAAGACAAACTGAGAAAAAAAAATGAAGGTCAGAATAATAATGAGAAGGTATGGTTTCCTTCAAGTATTTGTAATATGCAGGTTCAGTCTGGTGCATGTGCTCCAATTGCACAGGAGTTTTGAAATGTTCACCAGCAGTGCTCTCTGCACTCTTTTGGGGCAAAATAATAGAATGCCTCTAGCAGCCCTTCAGTCTGACCATCCCTTGTCAAAAAATCAGAAATACTTTTGGGTAAGCCCCAAGGTAAGCCAGTATTTTTAAAATAGGTTTTGTAATCTAGATTTTAGTGTTGTCTTTCCCTATTGGCAGCAGAGTTTCAAAACAGTAAAAAACTCTTCAGTAACATAAGATATGCCTTGTAGTTAAAAAAAATGTTTCAAATAGCTGGATATTCATCATACTAGCAAAAAAAAATAATGAACAATAGTTTTCAGAAAATTAGATCTTAATCAGATTGAATACTGGTTCAAAGTTGTTATAAGTATACATTCTAAAACCTGTTTCTTACAGGGTGTCATTTCCCTGAACAATAAACATTTACACAAATGTTGATCAGGAGAGAGTTATTTCTTTTATTAGACAGTGATATTTTGGGAAAAATAGACAAAGTTTCAACACAACTTAATTCCTCTTTAGACAGCAATGCATATGATAAAAGCCTTTATTGTGGGGAGAAGTCTCAACTCTCAGGTACACAGCATATAAATCTTTAAAAAAATGCATAGTACAAAGAAATTGAAGATCTACCTCCTAGATAATACAAATAAGGCTTTATCCAAGTTTCAAAGCTTCAGGAAGAAATAAGCTTCTGCATCACGTTCTAAGAGCTGGGTTTTTTTGTGCTCCTGATACCTGCCATGTTCCTTAAAGTTATTAGTCATCAAAGACCTTCAAAGACTTCCTACTACAGGATCTAAGGAAGCACGCAGGAGAGGAAGCAGGCTACAGAGGAGGCATACAGAAACAGCATCCAGGTGCAGTATTAGGAAGATGAGCACTCAATGGAAGTGGAAACTAGTGAGAGATTCAAAGGGTAGCAAGAAGAATTTCTACAAGAACAACAGTAGCAAAAGGAAGACACAGAAAATATGAGTCTGCCACTGAGTGGGGCAAGTGAACTTTTGATGAAAGATACTGAAAAGGCAGAGATGCTCAATGCCTTCTTTACCATGATCTTTACAACTACAGTGGCCACAAGTCTGTGGCCTTCTAGGTCTCTGTGCCTAGGAAAGCATGGGTAAAGAGCGGTACTGCTCACCACAGAACAGGATCAAATTTTGGATTGTTTATGTAATCTGGACATATACAAGTCAATGGGGTGCATTCACAGCTGCCAAGGAAGCTGCCAAAGGTGCATTCCAGGGCACTCTTTATTGTCTTGAAAAGCAGGGGAGGTCCCTGATAGCTAGAAGGTACTGTTCCTGATGAAGTAATACAAGAGCAGGTAATACTGGAAGCAAATGCTTCAACATAGATGGAGTACAGATCAAAATCATGGGTGTCAGAACAAAAATCCAGGTTTTCATCAGTTTAATCTAAGATCTTCTTTTGGCAAGTCAGTTTACAACTTCGTCATCACAGCCAAAAATATGGCAAATGTTCCTGGCACCGGTGGTTATAGCTGGCTCTCACTCAGCTTTATTTTTTTGGCATCAATACATGTCTTACACAAAGGCACTTCTGTTACTAGTTTTTCGTCATCATAATTTTATCTGCCAGTAAGCAATAATCTTCTACATTACTGTTTTTTTCTTGCAGTTCTTGTAAAGCACTTTATCTGATGACATGACCAAAGCACAACTGATGCAGTTGCTCAATTCAGAAACCCATTAGCTGGTCCATGCACAAAACTCTTTAGGGGATAAGGTGATGGACTCCCTAAGCACTTCTCTGAGTATTACTACCACCAGACTGACTATCCTGTTTTTCAATGACCCACTACCTCTCCAAAATAATTTCATTTCATTTCATTTGTATAATTCTCTTTCACTTTGGCACAAGACAGTAGAAGCATATCTATCAAAACTCAAGGTAAAGAGCAGCTACAATATTCAAAGCAAAAACACTAAAGGAAAATAAAACATACCATGCAGTCTCAGAAGTTTAGCAAAAAGGTACCATCCTGGTTGTTTTAGTATGTGTCAACCACAGCTCTTGCAGCATTGACAGGTCTGGGGAGCAACCTTATCCTTTGAACCACCGCTATGCGGGGTATTCTCTTTTCTGTACCCAGAATACACATCTTGTGTTTCTTTTCTTTTATCAAATACAAATGCTGTTGCAACAGTTCATCTGCAGTGATGTCAGTGATACATTTTTATATGGGTTTTACTGTTCTCTGCCATTTCACACATTTCTTTCAAGATGCCTTTGTGATACAGATCTGGCTACCACTTTACCTTCTTAGGTATCCATTATACCATACTAATATCTTTTAATATCTATGCTGTGTCAGGCACTAGAGAAAATATTACTCACATACAAACTACATTAGAACTGTAGCTTCCAGCATATTCTCAAGTTCTTTTGGCTACATTATCAGAATAGATGTCAGGCATAGGAATTCTTATTCAGATATGTCCTTGCAGCAAGCAGCTCCCTACCATATTTTGAGGGTTCCTGGATCACTTTGGATCCTTTTGTTAAAAAGCATTATTCCTTTATTTTCTGACAGGTTATGGTAACAAATTCTTCAGCAATTTGGGTTAATATGACTACTACGTGAGGAAAAGGCAGCAGAACATTGTAATGAATTCACAAAAGAATCTCAGGAGACAGATTAAATCCATTTCCTGAGAGGGACAGGCCAACACATAGCTACATAATAAGTTTTCTCTTCAAGTGACTTTGGATGCACCTTAGGTGCATGTTTGATGGCCACTGATATTTAAAAAACACATTATTTTGGTAGTGTATATCTAGTCTTCTTAAACAAGTATAGATGACTTTTTACAAATTAGACCCTTATAAGGTATGGCAGAAAAAGTATTGAACTCACTCTTTACAGGACACCAGATTTCTCTTGTGATCTTTGCAATTCTTTTTTCAGGAAAAAAATAAACCAACTAACTAGAAAATAATATTTTCTTCTGTGAATATTATGATGAAAAAATAACACAGCAGGTCAGGAACAGTGATATTTTCTGACTTCCAGTGTTGTCTTTTATCTGGTATACTTGTAAAACATATATTTTGATACTGCAACTGATGTAAACTAATCAAGAATCACCCTTTTTCATTCTCTTTTACTGCAGTTTTTGTCAGGAAGCCATTATATGAGAAGTGCATCCTCAGCCATATCAATCTTACCAGTTTTTCACAAGAATTTAACAGTTAGATTTGGTATTTGAATGCTCTGCATTTGACAGTCAATAATACTACTCTGCTCTGTAGAACAATGCTGTCTCTGATTTCTGGTCATGTGCCTATACCCAGTAACCTTAGAGATCTTTGACATCTTTCTTTGGATTGCATCAAAAGATAAAAGTTGCTTTTAAAAAGTAAAAAAACCATTCTGATGTAGAGCAGACAGTCTTCCAGCAGGAGAACATGTATAACTAAGTGGGAAACTTCTTGTAGGCAATTAGGAGAAACTGTGATCATTTCAGTTTCTATTCCTCTGCATTGAGCATATGTATAATTAAATCCTTAGCGATTGTGCTTGTGTTTAGGTTTCACTAAAACTCATACAAATTTCCTCGACTCTAGGGAATGACCCAACCCCAAGCACATGGAAAGTATCACAAGATGTATAATGTAGTACAGTGAAATGTGGCAAATGAGTTTACTTTGTTTCTGTTGGTTTAAATCAAATGAAGACAGTACCTTACTTAGTCAAAAAAACAACACATGTGTCAGGTAGATCTGTCTTTCTGTTTTGGTTTTTTTTTTATTATTATTTTTGTGGATTTTCTTTATATAAAGGAAGTGGAGTTAACTGATGAGGAAGAAGCAATCAAAGCAAATCTAGTGGATAACAAGGCACTGCCTTCACAAGTCCTTGATAACATTGTTCCTGACTGGTGGATGAAAGAGCCGTTCCGGTAACTGTAATTAGATTCTCTTTTTCTTTAATTAATCTTAGGAATTAGCTCATTCATTGTGTCCACAATTACAAATAACTACTGTAGACATTATTTCAATGTTCTTGTACTTCTTATGAATCATTACTTACCTCTCACTCTTACTTTTCTTGCTCTGCTTTGATTGATATTTTGACAGTAATATAATGTGTCATGTGCTTTACACAGTGCTCTTGAATTGGATTAATCTCCTGAATAGCCAGGTAGTTTTTGTGGGCTTACAGGATAGATATGTAAATAAACCTTTTATATTTTCATGTAATTAATAAACATGGAGAGCTGGAATCCAGCTGTAACTATTGATTTCCAATATTGTAAAATTCTGTGTGCACCAGGCACACAGAATCACGTGATCTTGTGCATTCATCACAATTTCTACTCCAGTGATGTATCTACAACAGACTTCCTTTCATATTAGAAAGTACCTCCCTAACACTGTGATACATGTGGATTATTGTTGCATAAATAAATACGATCATTGACTCCAAGACAGCAGACTGGCTTTTTAGGATGTAATTTCAGTAGGGAAAATCCCCTTTTGCATGTCCTATCTATTCCATTCATTTCCATATAGATCATAGCTGCTGGCAGCTTGCCCATTAGGTTTCAATGCCTAACAGTATTTAATGCCTTAAAAAGAATAAACAAGGTCCTCAAATAAACTTCTGTCCTGTCAGCCCACAAATAGGAGACAATATTCTCTTAATGGTGTAAAAATAGGGAGATCAGTTTTAGGGGAAAAAAAAATGCATCAAGACAAAAAAAAATGTAGCATGACACACCATGTTGTGATATTATATTATATAAATTCAGTTTCATCAGGGACTGTACAGCAGAAGAGAACCTTCATAATGATATATATAATTATCAATATCCTCCCCCCAACTTTTTCCCATAGCATCCAGGGCCACCTGTTCTTCCATCCACTCCCACTCCTTGTAGCTTCTTTGGTTTTCTGCAGTTTTACAATGTTTCTCTATTAAGGTCTAAAGTAATAAAGAGAAATAGTAACATCTTAGTAACACAACATTCAGCTTTATAGAATTACTCATCTAATCTGAGACTGTAAGAGCTCCAACAAATTATCTTATTTTCCAATTAGGTCTACAGGATTTATACTGGATGGTTTCCCTCGTACTCCAGATGAAGCCCAGTATTTGTCAGAACGAGGACTCTGTCCTGATGTTGTGGTTTATATTAAAGTAGAAGAAAGTGATGTTCTTGACCGTCTTTTTCCTCCACGTCTGAAAAAATGGAAAGAAAGACAGTATAAAAAAATGGAAAATAAAAAAAAACTGAAAGACCTGAAAGCAAAAATAAGGGTAAGTTTTCAGCCCTGTCTACCTTTTTGTAATTTCAGCAGCACAGATCTGAACACAGATTGTAAGACTCCCACAGCAGTGAAGAGCACACAGAGAAGCAGATATGGGAGCCAAGAGACAAAACACCACACCTTCACAGCATTTCTAGATTTACCATAGGAACCAAAAAGAATTTAGGGCTTCTTTCCTCCTGCAATTAATTTGTGCAGGAGTTCAGATATCTCACAGCCCAAGAAAAGTAGCTGTACTGCCAGACAGCTGGCAGTCTGACAGAATGCCAGACATCTGGAAAGTCCTGGACAAAAGGCAACTAGATGGAGAGAGTGAATATGGCCATAAAAAAATCAAATACACAGCTAATGTATGGTACCGTTGTTCCATCCTGGATTCCCTGTGCATGGGCTGTTGAGTTGATCTGCATCTCCCGTACACTAACTCCACAGGTACTGTATGGTGTACGTGTCTGTGTTTCCAACTATGATACTCTGCACAGAAATGTAATAGCACTAATCCATGTTCTCAGTGCTGCTGCAGCTGCACAGTCTCCCATTTGAACAAAGCTGTGCCTACTACTGAGACTACACAGTCTCTCTCTCACTCCCTCCACCCTCCAAGGGAATAGGGAGAGATAATATAAGAGATACTATAACACACTGGCAACTGAGAGAAAAATTAACTCCATCCCTGCCGAAACCAGGACACTGTGCAGATAGTATTTTTTAACATTAGAAGCAACTAGAAACAGAGGTTTAAGGTGGAAAGAACAACATCAATTCTAGGTCACATACCAATTCTTAGAGGAGAGCTTTTATTAGCAAATATCATTGTCTTCTTATATTTTTTTTTCACTAACAGAATGAGAAGATTGCTAGAAGAAGGGAAGAACTTTTAGCAGAACAAAAAAAAAAGAAACAGGAGGTAAGAAAACATGCTAATAAAAAGATTTTAAATAGAAGTGTTTGCATTCATATCTTCGAAATTTCTAGAGCCTTTAGTCACAGAGTTTTCAGGGCAATGTACAATAGTAAAAATGTGATAGACTGTCAGAAACTTCTACTTTCAAAAATAATTTGACATGATGTTTAAGCTGTTTTAGAAACTATTGACTCATGAACACTAAAAACAATTTAAAAAATTCTCAATATGTGCTACAATTCAGCAAAATACTTATGAATGTGTTTAATGTATCTAATTTGTAAGCATAAGAGCAGCCCCTCCAATTGCAATTAGGCATGTATTTTAAGTACCCAGTCTAATCCATGGTTAATCCAGAATAGGATTGTACCAGGATTTCTGCCCAAACTCAATTACAACGTATATTTACAAATCCATTAATGTACCACTTGGCTGATCAGGAAATTCTGTGAACTACACTTTCAGCTAACAAGGTTGTTTATAACAAAGTCCTGCCAAACTACAATATCATGTATGAAAAAAGACTCTATCTACCAAAACTGCAGTGTAGCACTTCATTTTTTTAAGCGCTCTTGGAACTGGTACAATGCTTCACTGTATGCACTATGCGATACTTCTGTATTTTCTTCTGAAATATGATTCTAGAATTTACTAGATTTTTGCTTACGATAAAGGATACCCCAAAATTAGGTTTTGCTGAATTAATGATTTTTCAAATTAAAAAAGAGGCAAAAATACCACATGTTCTTTCAAAACATCTGTATCATAGTCATGAAACAACAAAATATTTTACCTTTACAGGCTTTAGCAAATAAGGAGCATTATGAAGCCACTGAGGAGGAAGATAAGAATGAAGATGAAGATGTTGAAGCTATACTTAAAGAAGAGTTTTTAGAAGAAGAAGAACAAGAGGCTGAAGAAGAACAGGAGACTGATGCTGTTGACCGCATACAAAATGAAATTACAGAAAACTTTGATTCAGAAGTAGACAGCTTACAAGTTGTACAGGTATCTATGCCACTGCTTATTTTGCTAGATTATATGATCACATGATACAAGAAGAATTTTCAATTTTATTTGAGTTGTCAAATTCAAAAGTTATAGTGCTTAAACAGTCATGCTGCTGTACTCATGATCTAAATACGTGAGCATGATGAAGTCTGTAGTGTGAAGGCATATACTTTTAAAAGTATATAATTTATAAGACTAATATTGTAGGGAAAAAACAAAGGAAAGAGTAGATCTACCCAGTCTTGGGGTCCTTATTTTCTTTTTGATAGGTCAATTGATGCAGGCAGCCAAACTAGAGAGTCATAAATATATGAACAGCATTTCAAAATAATTTTTAAGGCAAAAGTCTTATTAGACAATTCTGATTTTTCAATACAGTTCTTAGTAACATAATTTTCTTGAAATCAGTGCAATTACTTATGGTGAGGTAACCTCGTCTAACTGTAGATATCTGCAATGTTAATGTCCACATCTAAAGTAGTAAGTAGATTGGTGCCATTTGTTTACTGTATACTAAGTATCTTACTTCAGGAGGAAACTAATAATGATTTAGAAGAAACTCGATCCACTGACCAGAGAGAAAGTTGACAGAAGTAGATAGCCAAGACACAGATGTAAGATTTGCAAAATTAATCCAACCTGTACCAACACCATCACACCAAGTGTGACTGATTCAAGGTTCACTTTATTTTAATAGTTAATGGATTAAATGCAGATGAACCAAGAATAAACTGCTAACATTCTTTGCACTACAAGGAAGCATAAGCTGTGTGGAAAAGATGAATGTTTTGTGCTCAGAGATTCACTTTTCCATTAATTTTGGAAGAACATTAATTGAAAGTACATTCAACTTTCAGAAGTGATCGTAAAATGTCATAGTTTTATTGAAATATTCGATGCATATAATCGTGTATCCCAATGATAATCACAAAAATAATTTTAGGGGTTCTAAATGAAGCTTGTTGCTAATTTCACTTTTCTGAGTATAAAATGAATTTGCAAAATAGAATTGTAAAGAATTTAGCATAAGACCCATGAGAGGCAATAAACAAGAAATCGTGGTAACAGCCTTAGCTCTTTATGTAAACAACACAACGTTTCAAGTTAAAACTAGTGTAAGGCTATAGCTCTTGGAGCATTTTCCTCTCTGTCATTTGGGAACATATTGTTTGTTGCATTAGTAAACCCATGAAAAATGTGATCAGAAAAGGAACAGACAATTAAGGAAGTCAGCAACTTTTGTTTCTCTCAAGAAGTACCTAAATCTCAGTGACAAAAAAGGTGACTAGTGTTTTAGAATTCATTATTACATTGAGTTCTGCTTATGACAGTAAGTGAAAAGATCCAAGACTGCGGTTGTATATAGATATCACATGTAAGTTGAGGAATTATGCAGAGGTAGTTTCATGCAATAGAGTTATATATTGGGACTAGATACTACTAATATCCCCTTTTTACAGCTTACTCCATATTTACCCATTATTTTTTTTAATTCGAATAACATACCTTTATAAATGACTTTAAATAACTTACTATTTCTTATTCATTGTTCAAGATTCTTCTTTATTGTTTTATGATTCTTTAATTGTTGGTCCTCTGACATTGTGGAATCTTCATCTTTTATGGAAAACTAAATGATGGCATTAAAACACAGTAGCACTTGTAAAAGTATTACGTTGCTAGAAAATTGATTGGTTTTCTATTTTAATTGAATATGCTAGGGAATAATAACTTACTAGAAAGCAGTGATATCTTTAGAGAGTCACTAAATAAGCCATCCTAAATTGTTTGGAGTAGGGAAAGAATGATATTTGATTATTTTTTAAATAAAATATCCTTCTCAAGCTTTAGCTTTATCATAGTAGATTTCTCAAAGTTAACTATCAGATTGTCCTCTTTTAAAAAAAAAATTGGCAGGAAGACCAATTCTCATCTCAAGTAAAATTTTGCTGATTTACAGTGACTGAGAACATGCTCAAGAAATCCTTGATACTTCAATCTGATTGTGTTTATGATCCTAATATTTTATTGTGTTTTCATTAACCAGGAAGAACTTGAAAAATTGTTAATACCACAAATTGAGATCAATGGAGGACGGAAAGTTCACATCGTACGCTACCAAATATATAGCAAGCTGAATTCTCTAATGGAAAATCGTGAAAGCATTTTAGAGAAATGTTACCCAATAAGTTTGCCACTCGCACATAAGATGCTAGTTTTCTCATATAAATTTCCAAGTTCTTTTGGTCAGTGGGATCCAATCAAGGTAATGTTCTCAAATAGCTGAAGAATATTTTCAAGAAGTAATACTTTTTAAAAATATATTTCACATTAAAAATATTATCAGACAGTAGCATCTAATACCAGAAATATTTATTGACAACTACATTACTGAATCAAAACTACACCACTGAATATACACAAAATACAGCAAGCATTGATAATAGAGTGTGTTTTCAGTGTTGCAGCTAAATTACAGCTGAGAGGCATTTAGTAAAATCTGTTACATTAGCATTAGTGACACAATTAAAGATGGCACCAAATCAGAAATAAATGCCTAATTTTTAACGATCCACAAAGCACAGGACAAGAGAGAAGGTCTTAAAACCTTCCAGAAGCAGAGAAAACAAACTGAAAGGATTTGGGGTTTCAATTTGTAAGAAGCCACGCAGGTGGCCACCAAACCTAGCAGTGGCAGAAAAGTAAACCAACAAATGTTAAATGCGTGTAATTAATCAGCAATAATTCTTTGTTGTCAAAATTTACAAATCTAATTCCATAGTATTTTACTAGACATCTGGAAAGCTGAGGTCAGAAAGTACTCATGTCTATCCCCAAAAGTGGGCTGATACAGTTTTATAGATAAAAAGTGAAATGTTAGCAGGTAAATTTTTGGTTTTAATGCTAGAAATGAAAACAAGTTGGATTGTGAGTAAATAATAAATAAAAAGAAAGATTGATTTAAAAAAATCCCAGTGAACAAGATACAGAAAACACGAAGTTCCTGAAGGGAACATACTTTGGCCTCCATTCTACTATGCTAATTAATCAAGTAACTTTTAATCCCTTTTGTATAGTCATGTTGTTGGGTTTTCACCTATTGCAGATCATGTTTACCTTTCTTTAACCTTGGCAATCAGAATTTTATACAGATCAGCTCTTATTACGGCTTTATATAATCAAAATACTTACTTAAAGTGTTTTAGGATTAGAATTGCCTTTCCCGTGGCTGCATCAAAGTGGCATCTAATAATGTAGGGACATATTAATAGAAGTAGATATTTCTTCTCTTCTGTCATTTCCATGTACTGAACCCCAGCTTATATGTGAAATTCTTGTTAGTTGCTACATACTAGACCTTGCAGTTTATTCTGTTAGATTTCACTACATTTTTGCCATTCTATTTCTCCAATTCACTCATTATGCTGTACAGTGGTTTTTTGCCAACCAAAAAGTACAATTCAGTTAGAAGTAAGAAGTCACAGAAAGCTATTAGATAAAATCAGAGTGGTGTGCAGACAGTGGGAATGTACATGCTGACAATAATGAAAGGGAAATAGGATCATTTTGAGGGTATTTTAGGATATAATAGAAATTATGAAATTGATTAAGGACCGGAGGTTTATTTTTTTTTTTTTTTTAGAAAAGCAGATAGAGTTTATGCCAATTACTTTTAGAATAAATTTAGGGGGGAGTGAAGTAGTTATGCAACTGATTAGATAAACAAAGAATAAAAATTATGAGCTGAGGGAGAAACGGGAGTAGATAAACAGCAGAACAAATTCCTAACATCTTATAAATCGAGGGCAAACACCCTGACATGATTTGATGCAGGAATAGGAACCTAAGAATCAGAGAAGGGTCTGGCAAAGTTATGCCATGCAGTAAAACAGTCCCATCTCTTACTGTAACAACCAGATCAACTTATCTGTATATTTACTGACTCCTTCAAAGAATACTGATAGATTTGTGAGGTAGGATTTCCCTCTACAAGAAGCTGAGTTGGCTCTTCCCCAGTATTTCATATATATGCCTGTAACTACAGGTTTTTTTCCTTAGTATGTTTCAATTTGCTCAATACAGGGTCAGATTTACTGGACTACATTTGCCAGGATCCATGTTGGAGGCCTTTTCAAAAAATAGTCACTTTTTCAACCTTCCTTTTTTGTGGAAGGAAGGCCAACGTAATCAATAGGTTACATGTTATTCAGTTACAATTTCACTTCTGAATCCCTTTAGAACTGTAAGGTGAATGGCATCTGGTCTGGGCAATTTTTTTCTACAGATGTCAACAGCTTGTTCTAAAACATCTTTTATTGACACTTTAAGGCAGTTCCTCCAAGAAGGGCTACAATAGGGACATGACTAAGTTCTTCCATAATGCTGCAAGGAATTCATTTAGCATTTCTGCAATGACCATTTCTGCCATTAGTGCTCCTCTTAGATCTCAATGATCCATCAACACTACAGACTTTCTAGTTGGCTGTCTGATGTGTCTGAAAAGTTTTCATCAGCAGTGCATGTATTTTACCAAAAGCTTTTTTGACTTGCCTTGT
>JAAGAY010000343.1:0-10394 GCA_011801015.1 Ardeotis arabs | reverse complement strand
CAAATTCTGGCAGTGATGCCAGCCGCAGAGCCAGGTCTTAATATGTTGCGTCTGCCTCTTTCTTTCAATGTCATTCCTACAGCTGGGATGACAGAGGAGAATGCTGCCTGTGCTCCTGACCCCTTTACTCATCTCCACCAGGAACTCTGAAGTCACTTTTGTCTGCCCTTGGGCCTCTCATCACCACTTGGTTGCTACCCACATGAAAAAGCAAGAGCACCTCACAATGTGAGGGCTGTCCAAGGCCAGGAAGTTTCTGAGTGACGTCTTCAACCCAAGCCCCAAGGAGGCAGAACGCTTCCGATTCTCGCCACCATCCCGCTTCGGGAAAGTGATTGAAAAGCCTTGTGAGGCCAAACTGCCTACCGGGATTAACCCAGGAGCCCTGGGAAGGCAAAGCCCAGTGAATCAGCAAACCAGAGCCCTCGGCATCAGCTCTTCTGCAAAACGCTTCCTGACTTTGCGGCAGCTCAGCTGCCAGGACCCTATGCCCGCCATCCCCGGCAAAGAGAAGCGTGGACACGGACAGACGCAGCGTTTGTTCAAACAAGGGACTTATTGACGTCTTTGCACAGCTTGGTAAGCTTCCAAGTCGCCGAGGCAACAGCTTCGGAGTCGGCAGGATCCGCAGCGGCCCGCCATAGGGCGGTGACTCCCGAAGCAGGGAAGCTCCGGCGAAAGCGCGGCCAGGCGCCAGCAGCCCGCAGCTCGCGCGAGAGCGGCTGACGAGACGTGGGCGGAGCCAGGGGGCAGCGGCGGTCCGGGCCCTCTCCCCGTATAACGCAGGGTCCTAGGGAGCGCCGGCGGCTCGGGGCGCGGCAGTTCGCGAGGGCGGGGTCGGTCGCGTCGGGGAGGGCGCCGACCTGGGGCGTTTGCTGTTCCCCACGCTCAGGGCAACACGGCCAACACCCCCCTGAGGGCAAAGGCTGCAGCTCCGGCCGGGGGTCTGCACCGGCTCCCCCTGCGGCGGGCGATGCCTCCGTGCAGAGAGAGCAGCCGAGGGGGGAGGCTGCGGTGCAGAGCTCGGGCTGCAGGCAGTGCCTGGACCCCGCTCCCGGGGCAGGGGCAGCCCTGGCTGCAGGAGGTGTGCCCGGGTGGAGGAGCTCCTGCGGCAGGGGCTGAGCTGCAGGAGGCTGCGGGACATCAGGGAGGCAGAGAGGGAACTGGATGCTTGGTTCCAGGCACAGTCTGCACTGGAACCTCAGCATCCAGTAAACCACTCAAAACCCACCCCCTCTGACACGATGTAAGCAAGCAGGCAGAAGATGCCAATGAATGGAAAGCAACAAGGACAAGGCGCAGCAGGAGGAAGAAGCAGCTTCCCCAGATCCCTGAGTTGCCCCTGCAGAACAGCTTTGCCGCTCTGCAGACTGAAGAAGTAAGAGCCAGCACCTCGGGGGAGGCACTGGAGCCGTGCGAGGTAGCCCGACCGGCTCGCGTGATAACCAGCGCTACCAAGAAAAAGAGACGCGTGGTAGTAGTGGGTGACTCTCTCCTGAGAGGCACAGAGGCACCCATCTGCCGCACCGATGCGCTCTCTCGGGAGGTGTGCTGTCTCCCGGGGGCTCGTATCAGGGATGTCACCAAGAGAATACCTAGCCTCATACGGCCCACTATTACCCACTACTGGTGTTTCATGTGGGGGCCAGCGACACAGCCGGCAGCAGCCTCAGAAACATCAAAAGGGATTTCAGGGCCCTGGGTATAACAGTCAAAGACTCTGGGGTGCAGGTGGTGTTCTTGTCAATGCTCCCGGTCGAAGGGCAGGGGCCTGAAAGGGCCAGACGTATCTGGCAGGTCAACTCGTGGCTCAGGGAGTGGTGCTACAGCCAGGGCTTTGGGTATCTCCACCATGGGGCTTTGAGAAGCCCGGGCTGCTCGGGGCGGGTGGCGTGCACCTCACCGAGAAGGGGAAGAGTGTGCTTGGCCAAAGGCTTGCCAGACTTGTCCAGAGGGCTTTAAACTACTGTTGCTGGGGGAGGGGGAGCACAGTTCAGCCCACGGCATGGCGCCAGTGCCAGCACCAAGTGCCCAGAAGCTGGGGAAGGATCGCAGGTAAGTGCAAATGAACCTAAACTGCGGTGCAAAAGAACTCCTGTTGCTCCAGCCAGCAAGTCGGCTTTGTCGGGGCCCAGCTGAAGTGTCTGTATGCCAATGCACGCAGCATGGGAAATAAACAGGAAGAACTGGAGATGCGTGCACACGAGCAGGGCTACGACCTGGTTGGCATCACGGAGACGTGGTGGGACGACTCGTATGACTGGAGCGTCAACTTGGAGGGGTACAGGCTTTTTAGAAAGGACAGGAAGGGGAGACGAGGAGGGGGTGTCGCTCTCTACATCAGCTGGAGTGCGTGGAGCTCCGCCTGGGGATGGAGGAGGAGCTGACAGAGAGCTTATGGGTCAAGATCAGAGGACGGGGATGGACAGGGGATGTTACAGTGGGGTCTGTTACAGGCCGCCTGGCCAGGAGGACAGAGCAGACGAAGCGCTCTATAGCCAGATAGGAGCAGCGTCGCGGTCACAAGCCCTGGTCCTCATGGGGGATTTCAACCACCCCGACATCTGTTGGAGAGACAACACGGCGGGGCACAGGCAGTCCAGGAGGTTCCTGGACTGCGTGGACGATAACTTCCTCCTGCAGGCCATAGAGGAGCCGACAAGGAGGGGCGCCATGCTCGACCTTGTGCTCACCAACAGAGAGGGGCTGGTGGGCGATGTGAAACTGAAGGACAGCCTTGGCTGCAGCGACCATGACGCGCTGGAGTTCAAGATCTACGGGGCAGCAAGGAAACTACATGGCAGGCTCTCAGCCCTAGACTTCAAGAAGGCGGACTTCGGCCTCTTCAGGGACCTGGTGGGCAAAGTGCCATGGGAGGCAGCCCTGGAGGGAAGAGGGGCCCAGGAAAGTTGGTCCACATTCAAGGAGCACCTCCTCCAAGCTCAGCAGAGGTGCATCCCGATGAAGAACAAGGGGGCTGAGCACATCACAGCCATGCCTGCCACCCCGCCCCGCCCTTCGGCCCCACCTCAGCTCAGCACCTGGTGTCACATAGAATATCCCAGGCCTGAAAAAACCCCAAATTCTGGCAGTGATGCCAGCCGCAGAGCTAGGTCTTAATATGTTGCATCTGCCTCTTTCTTTCAATGTCATTCCTACAGCTGGGATGGCACAGGAAAATGCTACCTGTGCTCCTGACCCCCCTGGAGTAATCGTCTCCAACAGGCCCTCTGAAGTCACTTTTGTCTGCCCTTGGGCCTCTCATCACCACTTGGTTGCTACCCACATGAAAAAGCAAGAGCACCTCACAATGTGAGGGCTGTCCAAGGCCAGGAAGCTTCCGAGTGACGTCTTCAACCCAAGCCCCAGGGAGGCAGAACGCTTCCGATTCTCGCCACCATCCCGCTTCGGGAAAGTGATTGAGCAGCCTTGTGAGGCCGAACGCTTCTGATTCTCCCCGGATCCCTGGGGGAAAGTGAATCAGCAAACCAGAGCCCACGGCATCAGCTCTTCTGCAAAACGCTCCCTGCCTTTGCGGCAGCTCAGCTGCCGGGACCCTATGTCCGCCATCCCTGGCAAAGTGAAGCGTGGACATGGACAGACGCAGCATTTGTTCAAACAAGGGATTTATTGACATCTGTAAACAGAGTAAAGCTCTCAGAGGGAGTGGAGTTTCTTGAAATGGGGGGTGCCGTCTCTGTCTAGGTGGTAACAGGAGTCTCTGTCAGAAGGCTCCTTGCAGTGGCCTCTTCAGCTGCATCTGGTCCCAGTCCCCTGGATGTGTTTTTGCTGTGGAGGAAAGGTGCGGCAGCAATTCCCACTGCCGACAGAGCAGCGTGTCCTCCATGTGCAGCGTGCTCAGTCCAGCAGCACCAGCTGCCCAGGGAGTGCGTAGGACGGGCAGATTCTCCAGCTGGACCCCAGTGAACACAGAGGCCCATCAGCAGTGCCTCTCGCTCGGTCCCGGCACAGCTGGGGCTGCCAGCAAGTATTTCTGCGGCCGTGTGAAATCGTCATCCTGAGAGCCCCAGCGTGAGGAGAAACCAGGACGGAACTCATCTTTGTCACCACTGTAGTTGTCACCGACTGCTGTGCTGGGGAGTCTGTCCAGAGGAGAATGCTGTCGCTCTCGGAAGAGGGTGTTCCTTTCCTTCCCGTGTCCCGCATTCTCCCCTCTTTTTCCCTGCAGGGTGAGGTCATTGTCAGCCGTCACCTGCAAGACCTGCAAAGGAAGCTCTGTGCATGAAGTCCTCTCTCAGTACGCGTAGAACAGCAGCCCTGAGAGTCGCTCTTGCAGCTCACTGAACTCCTGCAGTGCCTTGGCATGGGCATCTGGATCCTGTGCCAGGTGCTGGAAGAGGTTGAGTGGCTTGGCCGTTTGGACGGCTGGGGGCAAGATGATCCCCTCAGGCACCATCGCATTGCCTAAGAAGAAATGGTCAAGGCGTTTCTTCTCCAGGCAGAAGTGCAGGTACCGCATGATATCCTGCAGCTGTAGCAGGAGACCTCTCCTGCGCCAGACTGACAGAGGTATGATGGTCAGCACGTGCATCACAACTGTCTTCAAGGTAGAGGTGCAAAAGCCTGGGCCACCAGGACGCTGGTGCAGAGGTGCAGCCAGTTGAGGTGGAAGCTGTCACGTGGGGCCTGCCTGGCCACATGCCTGAAGAACTTCACCTCTGCCACAGCATAGCTCTGTGACCACGTCGTGCTTGAGGTGAAGAGGCTCTCTGCACTCCCGCTGCTCAGGAAGAGGTCCGAATTGCCGTGCTGCACCCCAAACATCAGCTCAACAAGGAGGGTTCTCCCAGAGGCATTTGTCAGCTGCAGCTTGCAGGAGCGGCTGGAGGGCAGCACCTGCATTGTGTAGCGACGGGACTGAAGCATCATCACCCAGGCTGAGCTGACAAATTTCTGGAACCAGCGGGCAGTTTTCTGTGCATCTAGGTAGGAGTCGGTGCAGAGGGTGTGTAGGAGGCTAGGATCCTGATTCCTCCTCAGCTCCGCCTCGGGGCAGTTGAGGAAGCACAGCGTGTTCTCCACCAGATGCTCTTCCACGCAGGTGCACTCCAGCTCCACACGGATGCAAAAGTCCTTCAGCAGCATCTGCCTCGTGGTGCCCAGCTCCAGGTGGAAGACATGCCCACGCGGGGCCTGCAGGGGCACCAGCAGAGAGTAGACAGCATCGTCCTCACCAAAACTCCAGCCTTCGAAGGCCCTGCCCACCCCGATGGCTGGTTGCAGCACCGGGCAGAAACGATTTGAGAAGTGCTCTTGGAAGACACGGAGGAGGTCACCCACCAGCTCTTCCACCTCCCAATTCGGGTAGGCCAGATTTGGCACTAACCACTGCATGGGCTTTGCAAAAATCTTGGGAATATCACTCTCATTATCCAGATCTTCTCCGTCACTTTCTTCCTTCTCCTGCTCTGTATTGCTTCTGGAACTCTCCTCTTTTCCACTGCTGTCCACCTCACGGCTCCTTTTGCGGATCCACCAGCAGAGCGCAAAGAGCAGGACCAGGACTCCAGCAATGGCCCACAAGTGCCACTGCTGCAAGGCAGCAAAGCCCAGGAAAACCTGAGCCAAGCGATCTTGTTCCTGAGTCACCAACTCCTGCATCCTCTGCTCCTGCATCCTCTGCTCCACTTCCTGCAGCAGACGAGCCATCTCCTGGCTCAGCTGCTCCGCACGCTGCTGCATGCGCTGACGCGTGGCCTCATCCAGCTCATCACCAACCAACTGCAGGTGCTGGATGATGCCTGTCAGAAGCACAATGAGGAATTTTGTGGCAGCCATGTCCTGCAGGAGGAGGGAGAGAAGGGGTTCAGTGGGGCTGGGAAGGAGGGAGCTGGTGTTGGAAGGAGCTGAGACAGGAGCCAGAGGGACGTGGGTGCAGGTAGGAGAGGGGGCGAGGGAGCTGGGAGGCAGCAAGGCCTGCGCCCAGCCTCGGCAGCGGCAGCACCGTGCCCTGCCCAAGGCGCTCCCACCAGCGCCTGGGCCCTCGATACAGGACGATAACCCAGACCCTGGTTCAACATGTTTCTGCCCTGGCCCCCGTCCTGCCCAGCCTCCCACCGCGTGCACACTCACCGCTGGACCAGGCCGTACTGGGGCAGCGCTGCCTGCCAGGGCCCCTGATAACCGTCCCCATTGTGACCCGTCCCCTCTGCTGTCACCGGGGCCCGAGCGCATCACAGCCGCGCCTGCCGCCCCGCCCTTCGGCCCCACCTCAGCTCAGCGCCTCGCAGCTGCCCTGGTGCAACGGTTCAGGCTGCGCTACAGTTAATTTGCTTCAGAGGAGCTTGCCTGGACTTTACTTTGGCTTCAGTATCATCTGCCTGCCAGAGGCGCTCTCCCCTCACTCCACACCGGGCAAACTCAAAGTGGAATCACAGAATCATTCAGCTTGCAGAAGACCCATCAGTTCACCGAGTCCCAACGCAAACCTACCACTGCCAACTCCACCACTAAACCCTGTCCCTGAGTGCCATTTCTACACGTCTTTTAAACTCCTCCAGGCATGCTGCTTCAACCACTTCCCTGGGTGGCCTGTTCCAATGCTTGACAACCCCTTCAGTGAATAAATTTTTCCTAATATCCAATCAAAACCTTCCCTGGAGCAACTTGAGGCCAATCCCTCTCATCCTATCACTTGTTACCTGGGAGAGGAGACTGACACTTACCTTGCCACAACTTCCTTTCAGGTAGCTGTAGAGAGTGGTAAGGTCTCCCCTGAGCCTCCTTTTCTCCAGGCTAAACAACCCCAGTTCCGTCAGACACTCCTCATAACATTTATTCTCTAGACCATTCACCAGCTTCGCTGCTCCTCCTGGGACGGGCTCCAGCACCTCATCTTCTTCCTTGGAGTGAGGGGCCCAAAACCAAACAGGCTAGTTGAGCTGTGGCCTCACAGGGCCAAGAAGAAAGGGACAGTCACTTCCCCCAACACCCCCAGCTCTTTCTCTGCTTAGTCAATCCCTTCTTTCAGCCAGCTAGCTATGCTCTGCCCAATGCACGCCAGGAGATGGACAGCCATTTTAGCTGCCAGGGCACATTGTTGCCTGCCATGGAGCGTACCAATAATCCAATCCCCAGATCCCTTTGCAAAGCCCTTACACTCTGGTTTGCCACCTAAGCTCCCAAAGGAGATTCCTGGTCAGCCAAGCCACCCTTCTACCCCTCTTGCTTGACTTGCGACACATTGGAATTGCCCGCTCCTGTGCTCTTACAAAATGACTCTGACAAAGGGGCCAGCATTTATGGACACCAATACCCTTGAAAGCAGATTCCCAGGGGACCTTTCTAACTAGTTCCCTGAGCAGCCTAAAGTCTGTTCTCCCACAATCCAGGCTAGTAGCTCTGTGGACAGTTTTGCCCATATCACCAACAATTTTCTACTCAACCGTTTCTTGATCACTATGGGCAAGAAAGCCACCAACCATCACTTCACCCACAAGACCATTTCTACGTAAAATCAACAGGTTTAGGAGGGCACCTTTCCTGGTCAGCTCCCTTAGTACCCATGTCAAAAAGTTATCTTTGACGTAGGCTTCAGGAATTTGCTGGGCCTCTGCATGTCTGCTGTCTGACAGTCCCGGTTAGCAGCTGGGAAGTTGAAGTCGCCCATAAAGGCGACACAGGGTGACTGATCTAGAGATTTCCCTTGATTCCTTGTAGAACCATACATCTGTGCCATCATCCTGCAAGAACAGCTGCTTTAGTAGCTTTTGCCCTGATCTTTATGTGGAGGTTTTCAATCATGTTGAGAGTGTTGTGCATTGCTGAGCGCAGAGAGTTGTGGTGGACGGAGTTAAATGCAGCTGGTGGTCATCACAAGCGGTGATCAGGGCTCAGTAGACCAGGGGAGTAGCGAATGAGTGTGGCTTCTGCTTTACCTCCTTGACTGTCCTCTCTCAACCCACAGGTTATCCTGCTTTTACCTTCAGATTCTCTCCACTGTCCGGCTGGGGGAAAGTGATTGAGCAGCCTTGTGAGGCCAAACTGCCTACTGCGATTAACCCAGGAGCCCTGGGAAGGCAAAGCCCAGTGAATCAGCAAACCAGAGCCCTCGGCATCAGCTCTTCTGCAAAACGCTCCCTGAGTCTATGGCAGCAGAGCAGTCAGCACCCTATGCCCAAGTTCCCTGACAAGTGAGGTGTGGACACTGACAGATGGAGGATTTGTTCAAACAAAGGATTTATTAATATCTTTGCACAGCTTGGTAAGCTTACAGAGGGAGTGGATTCTCTTGAAATGGGGGGTGCCGTCTCTGTCCAGGTGGTAACAGGAGTCTCTGTCAGAAGGCTCTTTGCAGCGGCCACTTCAGCTGCATCACGTCCCAGTCCCCTGGATGTGTTTTTGCTGTGGAGGAAAGGTGCAGCAGCAATTCCCACTGCCGACAGAGCAGCGTGTCCTCCATGTGTAGCATGCTCCAGCAGCACCAGCTGCCCAGGGAGTGCGTAGGACGGGCAGATTCTCCAGCTGGACCCCAGTGAACACACAGAGGCCCATCAGCAGTGCCTCTCGCTCGGTCCCGGCACAGTGGGGGCTGCCAGCAAGTATTTCTGCGGCCGTGTGAAATCGTCATCCTGAGAGCCCCAGCGTGAGGGGAAACCAGGACGGAACTCATCTTTGTCACCACTGTAGTTGTCACCGACTGCTGTGAGGAGCATGCCACTGGTCTTGGCAGAGGGCTGCCACGCAGGGTGTTCCCTTTCCTTCCTGTGTCCCGCATTCTCCCCTCTTTTTCCCTGCAGTATGAGGTTGTTGTCTGTCATCAGCTGCGAGACCTGCAATGGAGGCTCTGTGCATGAATTTCAGCGGCCGTAGACCAGCAGCCTTGAGAGTCGATCTTGCAGCTCATTGAACTCCTGCAGTGCCTTGGCATGGGCATCCGGATCCTGTGCCAGGTGCTGGAAGAGGTTGAATGGTTCAGCCGATTGGAAGGCTGGGGGCAAGACGATCTCCTTAGGCATCCTCTCATTGCCTAAGAAGAAGTGGTCAAGGCGTTTCTTCTCCAGGCAGAAGTGCAGGTACTGCATGATATCCTGCAGCCGTGGCAGGAGATCCCTCCTGCGCCAGTCTGACAGGGGTATGGTGGTCAGGAGATGCATCACAACTGTCTTCAAGGTGGAGGTGGAAAAGCCTGTGCCCACCAGGATGCGGGCGCAGAGCTGCAGGCACCTGAGGTGGAAGCTGTCATACGGGACCCACCTGGCCACATGCCTGAAGAACCTTGCCTCTGCCACAGCACAGCTCTCCAACCACATTGTGGCTGGGGTGAAGAGGGCCTCTGTACTCTCACTGCTCACAAAGATGTCCGAATTGCCTTGCTGCACCCCAAACATCAACTCAATAAGGGGGCTTTTTTTGGATCTTTTTGTCATCTGGAATTTGCAGGAGCGGCTGGAGGGCAGTACCTGTAGACGGTATCGCCACGACTGAGGCAAAACTGGCCAGGCTGCTTTCACCAATAGCTGGAACCAGCGGGCAGTTTTCTGCACATCTAGGTAGGTACCAGTGCAGAGGATGCTTAGGAAGCTAGGATCCTGATTCATCCTCAGCTCCTCCTCAGGGTGGTGGAGGAAGCACAGCATCTCTCCTGCCAGCCGCTCCGTCGTACAGGTGCACTCCACCTCCACGCGGATGTAGAAGTTCCTGACCGGCATCATCCCTGCAGTGCTCGGCTCCAGGTGGAAGGCATGCCCATAGGGGGGCTTCATCGGCACGAGGAAGCGGTAGGTGACGTCTTTCTCACGGGGAGTCCAGCCTTCAAAGGCGCTGCCCACCTCGATGGGTCGTTCCAGCACTGGGAAGAAACTATTTGACAAGAGGTCTCTGAAGACACGGGCCAAGTTCTGCACCACGTCACTCACCAGCAGGCTGTCTCTGTACAGGTTCTGAACCGGCCACTGTATGCGCACATTATGGTCGACTACTTCCTCTCCCTGCTCACTGTCGCTGCTGGAGCTCTCGTCGTCACTGCTACTGTCTGGCTCAGGGCTCCTTTCCTTGATGCACCAGCAGAGCCCAAAAATCAGGATCAGGATGGCAGCAATAGCCCAGAAGTGCCACTGCTGCAAGGCACCAAAGAGCATGTGATCTTGTTCCTGGGTTCCCTGCTCCTGCATCGTCTGCTCCACTTCCTGCAGCAGCCGAGCCATCTCCTGGCTCAGCTGCTCCGCACGCTGCCGCATGCGCTCACGCGTGGCCTCATCCAGCTCATCACCAACCATCTGCAGGTGCTGGATGATGCCTGTCAGAAGCAGGGTGAGGAATCTTGTGGCAGCCATGTCCTGCAGGAGGAGGGAGAGAAGGGGTTCAGTGGGGCTGGGAGGGAGGGAGCTGGTGGCGGGGGGAGCAGGGACGGGAGCCAGAGGGACGTGGGTGCA
>JAAGAY010000342.1:29184-55330 GCA_011801015.1 Ardeotis arabs | reverse complement strand
TCTAAAGAAAACGGAGTTCAGAACTTCTCCCACTAATTGATCTGGACTTCTCAGTTAGTTTTTCTTTATTGGATTTGCCTCCTGTAAATGAGTACGACATGTACATCAGGAATTTTGGTAAAATGAACACTAGGCAGGTGGGTAACAAATATCTAAGTCCTGAAAGTGGTGATTCTTGTTCTGGAAAATAATTTTCCTTACAAAAGAAAGTTAGTAAAGCTAATAGGACAGTAGAGTAATACAATATTATTTTTCACGTCTAAGCCTTAATTACCGTAAAGCAATGATAATCTAAACTTTTTGGCCAGACAGGTCATTGCCTTTCTGTGTTAGAAGAAGACTCTTGTGTTCCTTCCTCATTTTCTAAAGTACTTTCTATATGTTTGTGGCTCACTGTCCCGGGTATGCTGGGTTTGGTGTTTATGCATAGTGTAATACATTCTATATTTGTGCCGTACCACAAGCATTCTTGTGCAAAATGTGGTGAAATGTGCATGCACAAAATAGTGACGCTGTGTCGGTATGCTTAGGTCTGAATTTACAAAAAGAAGAGGTTGGGCACATCACTTTTAAAATGGGTGTTTAAGTTTTATTCAGTTAATGTGCTGTCATTTTTAGCTGTGGTACTCTTATATTGATCACTTTATCTTTGTGCTTTAGGCATATGTTCAGTGTAATGAGGACAATCTTGAGAGAGACATTCAGACTGAGGAAGTTGAGACATTGGAGAAATGGACACAGCATCCAGCAGAAAGTGCCCTTGTATCTGGAGGTGAAGAACATTTAAATCTTAGTCCTTTATGGATGTATGCATGTAAACTTTCTCTTTTGAACCCACTTATTGTCAGAATTTGTAATGTGACAGACTGCATCAATAGCAAACAGCTATTTGCACTCTGAATCCCTTTGTGGAGGGAATGGAGACTAAGTAGCAGAAATAGTTTCTTCCTGCTGGATTGCTCTTTGTGTTGGCAGCAGATATGATTCCCCAACAGACCTTGTTCCTTCAGTACTGTTATTGTTGCTGAAGAGAGGTTGATTCCCGCCATTCTCCTCTTGCTTAAAAATGACATTGTTCTTACAGTTTTCTTAATTGATTCCCTTTTGAAGCTTTGAATTTGGTTTTGTTTTTTGGTTTTTTTTTTAATTAGGTCCCATAAATAGCCAGGATATGCCAATTAACGGAGCTCTAACAACTAAAGTTGATTCACAAAGATTAGCAAATTTCCTCCGGTCTGCTTGCCAGGTACCCTTATGTACTTAATATCTCTTATGAGTTGTGTGCATAAGTATACAATGTGATAGATCACGTACAGTCCGTGTTCTGACATTCATTGTCAGTGGGATTAATCTCTCTGCAAAGGAATGGAACCAGAGCTGTGTAACTTTTATGTCTCTAAAGCCATATTTGCAAAGATATAAAATTAACAAGAGAGTTGATAAAGGTTTATTAAATTAATCCACATACTTTAGAAAGTTACATATAGCAAAGCTGAAAGATAAGATGACACTTTTATTTCTATACATGTAATTATGTTTGAAAGGTGATTGCTGTTTTGCTAGAGGAAGATCAAGTTGCAACACAACCCAGGTGGAAACTAAGATCTCAACAAACCAGTCTGTCTATTAGTGATAGCTGTTTCGAGTTAAATACTAACCAGCCATTCCTCCATGGTAAGGGAACTTTATTCTACACATTTTAGTATACAGTGTGTGCTCCTCTTCCTTATGCAAAATTACCACGCTCTCTGTCATGACTGAAGTACGAACAGCACATATCAGGGTATATAGATGATATAAAGCCCACTTTGCTTTTAATGGCACTAATTTTGCTGTAACTCTGCAGTTTGGTTTCATATACAGAACATCAGAGCATCCTAGCTGCTGTGAAACCAGAAATATAACCAGTGATTAGCATGATACAGGGATGCCCTGTGTGTAATTTCTTGCCCCTGTTGCTGAAGAGCCATCCCAAGGAGTGTCGTTTAATTTAGGCTCTTACGCTGTGAGTAGGGCCAAAGTTGCAAATAAAGCAACGTTATTGAACAGGGAGAATATAGCCTGATATATTTGAACTGCAGCTGTATCTTCCCTATATAAACAGTAAAAGTTCAGATGAGAAGAAATATGAAAAAGAAAACATTTGTAATTATGTTAGGAAGACCTATTATGACACAAAACCATATGTGTTCTAACATGAACACGTGAGATGAAGCAGAAAAAGCCTGGCCTGTGCTGTTTCCTGTTTGAGACTTAGCTTAATTTTCAGTGTATATACTGACATCAGATCAGATTGGCTTGCTTATGCCCACAATAATTATTCTATTGACTTCCTGGCTCTCTTCCTTTTTGCTTTCTACTTCTAATGTTTTTGGTTCCCTCTGTAGTGCCTCTTTTTCTCTTGTACAGAATTAAAAGCAACCCACTGTTAATAGAAATATTCTTTACAATTATATCTTAGCTTCTTTGGTTGTTGCCATAGCAGCTAAATATGCTTTTTCATCTGCAGTGAGCTTACTTTTTTATTTATTTATTTTATTTTATTGATTTTTTTTTTTTTTTTATGATTTAGACCGAAAAATATCCTGCCTGTATGCTTCTCAAGTTCAGAGGCAGACACTACTTTCTGTTCATGGATTACCTGAAAAGGCAGGTGTTATGCTAAACAGAAAAAGCATTATATGTGTTTGGAACATCTGGCAGCCCTCCAGTCCTCAGAAAGTTTTAATATGTGACTCAGAGGTATGTTTTAATAGCATTGTATAGTTGCCCATTGAATAAATGGCTTTATTATGTATATTTGGTTTTCTTGTCTTGCTGCAAAATAGGTCAGATTTTTTGAGAAACACATTTGAGCCTAGTGAGCAAGACAAATGCTATCATCATTCCATTTTACGCTCCAGTACTAGAATGTACTGATGGTAGGTTTTGGGTTTTTTTTAAATTTTAACTTCATTTCATGGTTGAATAATGAAAGGAAGGAAAACAGCTGGTTCATATGTTGTCAGGACTTCTCTCTTCCCATCACTATCATACAGTTCAATCACCCCCTTTAGCTTTGTGTCAGTAGAAGCAGATTACATGACAATTGTCTTGAAAAAGGAAGGCCTACTGACAGTCTTGTATCCTGTATTCCCTTTTAAATAAGTTGTCCTGCCACAAACACCTGTAAGCTGTCTTCTCTGGATTTGCATGCCTAGGAAGAAAAAACATATTTCAAGCTTATGAAATCATTAGTCCCTTTCATAATATCAACCATGTATATTTTTACTGCTTTACAGGTGATATGTTGCTGCTTTAGTCCCAGTAAAACAACATTAGTATTTGCTGGAACAATAGATGGTTCATTGTTGGTGTGGGATCTTCGAGAAGACTCGAGAATGCACCCTCATATGACAATTGGTGAAACTGAATGGACTTTGAGAGTTCCAACATTTTCCACTGGTTAGTATCTATGCATTCTGATTAGTCATTTTGTGGGCAGTGAAACAATTGTACTACTAATCCTGCTAATAGCACTCTCTCAATAGCCTACTTTAGCCAGCTCAGGTATTATATTTAGTGTAGAAAAAGTTGCCCATCAGTAATAGCTGTAAAGAATATAAGCCAACTAAATATGCATCAAGCAGTGAGAATAGATGTAGATGTAGAACCTAAGGAGCATTTTAACATTAAAATGGACTACTCAGCTACTACCTCCTCTGAAATTATTAGCTTAATCAGTTTTCATCATGTTATCTCCCTTAATGTAGCCTACGTTTCTTTTTTGTCTACATCTAAACACATATATTAAGATGTATTTAAAAGTAAATCAAAGTAATTTAAGACTTTAAACCACACTTTTTCAAATGTCACTTAAAGGTCACAGTCTGTACAAGTTGTCACCTAAGTCTTGATGTTTCTGTGAGGTTGCATGCAAAGTACGTATCCAAGTGTATGCATGCGTATCCTCTGTTAGAATCAGTGCAGTGCTACTCTGTGGGATCTAGATAGCTATTCATCTCGTCCTGATGTAGATATCTGTAAATGGTTAGCTGGATTGATTGGGTTGATTAGATTTAGTTCACTTACAGATATTACGCAGGTGTCTCAAATGTAGATACCATTGTAAGTGTCTTAAACTTTGGCCTGAATCTCACCCTTATGCATTTCTAAAATTCCACTTATGTAACTTTAGCACTTCTGGATTCTGTCTAGAGGCACTAAAAGTTGAGTCAGAATTGTGCTTGTTTATTGCCAATTTATCAAGTATTGTAGCAATGTAAGATCTAGGAATTTTTCATATTTTCATTACATATACAACTGTCTTTTTATGATGCTGTTGGTTCAGCATATATGAATCATTTTCGGGATCGCATCATTGGAAATGAGTAGTGTATGAAGTCTAAATGTCAGAAGTGATCTGTATAATGGACTAAGTTGAATTCTAAATTCTATAGTCAGCAGTCAGTTATTTTTAGTCTTTTGTTGAAGGGATTCGGAAGCTGTGACCAAACATTGGGGCCCAAAAGCTCTCTGGTTCGCTGTCTCTAGAAATGTATTGATTGCATATTGGAACAAAACCTGGACATACATTTTTCTGTCATCCAGCCTGTCACATGAGCAAGATCTCTAGCACTGGGGCCAGTTGGGAGCTATAGCATGCTCTTCCCAGGTTCTTAGTGGCAGAGAAGCACAGTAACAAAAAATAATGTGAGATTAATTTGTTGCATTGTTTCAGTATGGCCTACATTAGTGTTGCGCATGTATTGGGAAGTGAGAAGAAAGTTTACTTTTCAAAAGTGCTTCTGGGTGACCTCCTTTGACATTTTCCTGTGCTTGCATTTCTTTTTTTTTCTACATTTCTGATCTCTTAGTGTATGATCGAAATAACATAGGCTTTTGTAAATTTTCTTGTAATCCATGGATGACAAATTCAAAAGTTACAGAAGTTTATTTAGGACATATAACTGGCATACTAGAAGATGCAATCCAAAGTGTTTTGCTCTGCACTTGGATTGGTGTATGAGGTCCTTACAATTTTATGCATTGGATGGAAGTGAATGGATCTTTATGCCTATTAACAATGCTTGTCACTGCAAATTTAAATAGAGGAGCAAGTAATGCATCTTACTGAAGTTTTCAATGTATGTAGTTGTTTGTTGAGAGATTGGGAATGAGGTGTGCATACCAGTGGTTTGGCCCTTGATTTGTCTCACTCTTAATTATGAATTAGTGCCATTTTTCTTGGCACTGTGTGGTACCCTAGAGTGAAAAATAACACATAGCAATATTTCTAAAAATAATTTTACTATTGCAAAATAAGTCATCCTTTATCTATTTTTCCTTTTTTTGTGTGCTACCATTTAACTTGCACTCATGTATTATTATTTTTCTAAAAATATACACCACACACCTGCACAACATCCTCTTTTGTTTACAAGTGTATCTAATTGCAGTAGCCATGTTAAAGTAAACATTAGTTGATTGTTGACAGATTTTAAATTTTTAATAGATCAAAGATACTTGCTCTTGTGTTGCACAATGAAACAGAGAAATGTATGTATGCGGTTTTGTGTAGTTGCTTATATAAGCAAGCAGGTTTTAATGCTGCATACTTAGGAAGCTTTATGCCTTTAGTCTTAAATGAGATTAAGTATGGTGCGCAGGGCAAGTCCAGGAATCAAGAGTCTCTGACAAAGAATACCTTTTGAAATTGCTCTAAATACACATTTATTTTAAAATGTTATTAAAGGATAAATACATACTTTCTTGTGGTGAATTGGTTTTTTCAGGGTAGTTACTTTCTATTAAATAATATTTTGTAAGAGTAATTTTTCTTCAATTTTGACTTTTCTATAGTAAGCTGTGACTTATTTCTGCTTCTGTTGTTTATGGAGCTTGAAATTAACATAATTATTTTCATGGTAACCCCAAAATGGCAGATTTTAATGAAATCTCTGGTATAGTGGCATAAATGGTGCAGCAGTCATTTGAAAAATGAGAAGTAAATACAAATGGTGAAACATTGATTTATCTAGTAGTATTTTGTTAATTTAGGAAACAGTTTGCAGTATTGTATTTGAGACTTTTAAAAGTAATTCCTTATGAAGTTCATTATTTGCCATTCTTTCTTTGTAATCATCGTTCTCCATAAGCTGAAAAGTGATTAGCACTTTGTTGTTGTTTTCGTTGAAAATAATACAGTGTTTACCTTTCCTTATCTTTAATTACAGATGGCATTCTGAACTCAGTGAACCACACCTCTCCTATACTAGCAGTGGAACCTGTCTCAACCTCTCTCTATGCTGATCAGAACTACGGGCTCTCAAGCCTCTCTTATCAGGAGGGTATGTAAGCTGCTCTTGAAAGCATCAATACATCCAACTCTTTATTTACATATCTAGTAAAACAAATATATCATGGCCAAAATCCAGTTTATACTTCTATTCTGACTCTTAAGTTATCTGTAGTATCAGTTGCATACAACATTCGTGTTTATTCTCTGCTCTCAATTTTATGTAGGGTTCATTCAGTGCAGTTTCACATCAGATGTGGGTACATGCTTGTTATAATGTCTATTTTCAAGACGGTATTTTGTTCTTCCATGATAAAACAAGTTATGACTCAAAAACTGCCTTTTGAGAAGTCTTAGTTTTTCTGTAATGTCTTTAGGGAAATCAGAGTGCCTTTAGAGAAGTCTTAGTGCTTCTATAATGTCCAGAAAACCCTATCCAAATCAGTTAAACCTTTGCAAAGAAACTTTAATCTTCATGTCCTCAAATTCTCAGGCAGTTATTACTCCCATTGCAGATTTTCACTTTGAAATCCATAGTAGTCTGATGAAACGTGCTGCATATTGCAGGTTTTACAAGATTTCATCTACTGCATTTTATGTTCTGTTCCAAAGTCCATGCAGAATCCAGACATTTTAAAAGACACAGAGATCATCTGCCTTTCTGGGAGGACAAACTGAACATACTAGTTTCATGCTTTTTTCTTCTTTGGTGAAATTGGAGCACTTTCCTTTTTTATGCAGTTGAGCGGATCATAGACGTTTCAGAGAATGTATTAACCTAGGAATCCTTTGATATTGTTCAGGTCAGTGTATGAATATAAATTGCTACTATTCATTCCATAGAAATGTCAGGCCCTCCATTTCAGATAGCTTCAGTGGATGAAAATGGAATCCTCAACATGTGGGTGAGTAATATATATATGAAAGGAGAGAGCATTGCATGATGGAAAAATAAAATACTTATTCAATATAGCAACACAGTGCAGGATTTCTGATGAGAATTTTCCCCCTACAGCAACACTAGCCATTCTGTTGGTATTATTCTCAAAATTTTTGACCTGACTCCCTAATGCCATAATGTTATCCTTATGTAAAACTATTAACAGATACATGAATTTGTGAAAACAGATAATCAGTAGATCTACTTCATAGGAATATGTTCACATATTTCTGTTAATTGAATAATAGACCTCTGTCCTCTTTCATTCGCCTACTTTATTTTATTTGAATCACAGTGGTGTCAGAGAGTGTACTGAATATATGTGAGAAATGACATGAATATTTTTTATAAAATGAACGTTCAGGAGGCAAAATACAAAAATCTGTGGATAAGATTACCCTGCCTAAAATATGACAGGCAGGTAAGCACTAGGTCTATTGCTCTTGATGCCCAGGTGTAAGAAATTGGGAAAGGAAGGCAAGAGACTGGCACAGATGAGTTGAGACCTGCTGGTCAAACTAAAGGGCAAGAAGGAAATGCACAGGCAGTAGAAGCAGGAACAGGTATTCTGGGAAGGGTGTAGGGACAACATCTGTTGTGCAGGAGGGGTCAGGAAAACCAAGGCGTGGCTGGAGCTGAACTTGGCAAGGGATGCAAAGAATAATAAGAAGGGCTTCTGCAGGTATGTCAGCCAGAAAAGGAAGCATACTCACCCTTATGAGCTAGACTGGCAAACTGGTAGCAATGAATGAGGAGAAGGCCAAGGTACTCAAAAGAACTTTTTTGCCTCAGTCTTCACTGGCAACCTCTCTTCCCACACCTCTCAAGTAGACGGACAGCACAAGAGGGACTGCAAAGTCCCTCCCACGGTAAGAGAAGAACAGGTTCCTGACCACCTGAGGAGCCTGAACATACATAAGTCTATGGGACCTGACAAGATGCATTCCAAAGTCCTGAGGGAATTGGCTGATGTAGTTGCTAAACAACTCTCCATAACGTTTGAAAAGTCATGGCAGTGAGGTGAGGTCCTCAGTGACTGGAAAAAGGAAAATGTTGCACCTATTTTTAAAAAGAGTAGAAAGAAGGACCCTGGGAACTATGACATAGACAGTGGGATCAAGTGCACTCTCAGCAAGTTTGCAGACAACATCAAGCTGACTGGTGTGGTTGACACGCCTGAGGGATGGGGTGCCAAGGACAAGCTTGAGAAGTGGGCTCATGTGAACCTCGTGAAGTTCAACAAGGCCAAGTGCAAGGTCCTGCATGTGGGTCGGGGCAATCCCCAGTATCAATACAGGCTGGGGAATGAAGGGATTGAGAGCAGCCCTGCCAAGAAGGACTTGGGGGTACTGGTGGATGAAAAGCTGGACGTGAGCCGTCAATGTGCGCACACAGCCAAGAAGGCCAACTATATCCTGGGTTGCATCAAAAGAAACATGGCCAGCAGGTTGAGGGAGGTGTTTCTCCCCCTCTACTCCACTCTGGTGAGACCCCACCTGCAGTACTGCGTCCAGCTCTGGAGCCCTCAGCACAGGAAAGACATGGACCTGTTGGAGCGGATCCAGAGGAGGGCCACAAAAATGATCAGAGGGATGGAGCACCTCTACTCTGAGCACAGGCTGAGAGAGTTGAGGCTGTTCCGTTTGGAGAAGAGAAGGCTCCGAGGAGACCTTATTGCAACCTTCCAGTACTAAAAGGGGGCCTACAGGAAAGATGGGGACAAACTCTTCAGCAGGGCCTGTTGCTATAGGACAAGTGGTAATGGTTTTAAACTAAAAGAGGGTAGATTTAGACTAGGCATAAGGAAGAAATTTTGTACGATGAGGATGGTGAAGCACTGGAATGGGTTGCCCAAAGAGGTGGTGGATGCCCCACCCCTGGAGATGTTGAAGGCCAGGTTGGACCAGGCTCTGAGCAACCTGATCTGATTGGAGATGTCCCTGCTCCTTGCAGGGGGGTTGGACTTGATGACCTTTAAAAGTCCCTTCCAAGCCAAACCATTCTATGATTCTGATTACTGTCCTGACAACTCTTCTTTCTATCAGATGTTTTCAGTCTTTTTCTGATGCAACATTGGTCCAGCTGCTGAACCTGTTGTTTGCATCTGAATTGATCTTGCTTGAGAAACTCAATGTCTCAGTGCCTAACAAGGAAAGTATTTCCCTTCTGTGTCACTAGTTAAGTCCCTTAAAATTCTAAATTACTTTAGTAGCAAAAGATTCAAGCCAAATGATCTACCCTTTATATTTCGCGAATAGTGACAAGCACAGGAAATGTGTTACAATTCCTTATTTGGGGGTTTCAGGGGATTTTTTTGTGACCAACCACACGAAAAAGATGCCAACTAGCGATTAAGGGTAGAATGTAATTTCCCTACTTTCCAGCGGGTATGTGAAGGGTTTTTTAGCGTTGCAGACATTGACAGGGAATAGAGAATCTTCTTGTACTCATTGTAATGTTAAACCTACCTATCTATATGCTCCTTTAGAGTTATGTCATACGTTCTGACAGATTGTTAAAAAAAATGTAAAGTCTGGTAAATATTTATTGCTTATTAATGTTAAATATTACTTTTCAGGTAGTTGTTGAATTACAAAAAGTGGACTTAGCTGGTTCACAAACTGATTTAGGTGAGTACTGTACTTTAGAAGTAGAATAAGGTGCTTGAGTTTTGAGATTATGAAGTTAGAAGAGAGAAGAAGAGTCAGTGATGACAAAAGATAGTTTAGAAGGCAAAACTACTGAGGAATGGATTAATTCTGAATAGGACATATATCTGATATTTGGGGTTATTGGTTAGGTATCATGGGAGGTATCTGATAATTCTGTATTGGTAATTGCCACTACAGACAACCATGTTTCTTATAATGTCAAAGCAGATTTCTATGTCCTCAACAGCTTTTTTTCAAAGAATATGAGATTTTATGTTCTTCTTGGTCCTCTTGTTCTTTCTTTAGTTTTAACCAAATCTGTTACAATGCTTTTGTTGTTACCTGTATCTCCAATTTGATAATTGTCCTGAAAGTTCTCTCTTGGGTAAGGTACTTAATATACAGTGAGAAAAACACTAGAAGAGTGTCCTGGAATACTAGGACAGATTGCCCAGAGGGGTGGTGGATGCCCCATCCCTGGAAACATTCAAGGCCAGGTTGGATGGGGCTCTGAGCAACCTGATCTGGTTGGAGATGTCCCTGCTCCTTGCAGGGGGATTGGACTAGATGGCCTTTAAAGGTCCCTTCCAACCCAAACCATTCTATGATTCTATGTAAGATTCTTACATAGGAAGAGCTATATACAATAAAAAAAATAATTATGAAGTGTTCTTTTATTTATTAGGTTAGATTTTACGTTGATGATAGTACTTTCTTAATGCAAGGTGCTTAAATCAGTTTAAACAATTATTTTATGTAATTTTAGGTTTAATTCCTGGAGGGAAAGTGAAGTTAGTACATAGTTCTACTATGGAGTTGAAAAACAGGTAAGGAAGCAGGGACATATAGATTTTACATGTTTATCTCGCAAAGCTAATTTTTCCTATACTTTATTAAATTACTGATATATATTTAACAACATTTTCATTAGTCTTTTATTTTTTAATACGTAGTTTTCCTAGAGCTATTCCATAGACATTTTAGATCAAGACTTTTTGTATGTTTTATGTTTATGTTTTTCCTAGCCTTTTCCCAAAGGATGTACGCCAGAGAATGCCCCAAATGCTGACTATTAAATTTCTGTCTTCTGATCCTAATCATTTCATTGTTGGAACAAATATTGTAAGTATTGTGGTAAAATTCATTTCATTGTTTTTTTTGTTTTGGAAGCTACCCCATTTATTTGGAATTTTACAGTAGACTGTGTATAAAATTTATAATTTGAGACTTATTCAAATTTGTTAGCAGTTAAAGATCTTTTAAAGTAACAGCGCTGTGAACAATTGAACTTTTTCTTGTAGTACTGGTAATGCAAATTTTGTTTTCTTTTGTTTAATTAATTCTTTATATTGTTCACAGGGGCTAGTAGGCCATGGTACGAGACATGGTTTAAAAGTTTATCCAAAGCTATTCAGACCCCGGGAGAGCGGACTAAGGTCAATAAGCATCAATGCAATTGATTTCTTCCCGTTTGGAAAGCCACTCTTTTTGGTATGAGGACATTTTAATACAATACAAGTTTCATTTTTTAAGTTCTTACTGAAGGCATATTTCTAGTTTGACATATTTAACTAGGTGTGTTAGCTGATTTAGCTCACTAATTCCGATATGGCATGAAGGGGGTTAACAAATCATGTGTCCTGGTTGTTAGAACTTTGCTTATGTGAAAGGTGGAGCATGTGGCTCACGGAAACAAATGGCAATCTCACTTCAGGCATTACTTTTATAACTTACTCTTTGTTTTTACTGAAATTCAGCATTGCTAGTGGGTCTTCTGCTGTGAATGAAGCCCCAGCTATTTCTCACTCTTATCATACCTCTCAGTAATACAATCATTTTGGAGACAAGATGTATGTATCACCGTGAAGGAAAGGTCTGCGGGGCAGCTCTGGGCATCCCCTGCCTTCCTTTCCTCTCCACATCATGACTTTGCAGCTAGCCTGCTGAGAGCCCCTCAGGGTATGCCAGGCAGCGTACGCCTCCTGAGTGTTCAAATCTGCCCTCAGCAGTTCATATTGACACACCCACTGCTTTTACTTGTCTCCCTTTTGAAAGTTTATTCAATGCAGGTTGGATATAACTCTGGAAGGATTTTCTGTCTGCTTATCCCTGCATATATTTGTACTTGATCCTCTCTTAAAAAATGCTTTCTTGCTAAATTTGTTGTGGTTTACGTTATTTCATTGAGGTTGCCTGAGGTACAAAATTAATGTGTTTGGCTACACTGTACGTATTTTCATCGCTATTGCACAATCAGAATTTTTTTTACCATTGTGGATGTTCTTACTTTTTTCCACAAATGCCTTTATTTATTAGAGTGATACTGATTTCTACAAGTTTGTATCTGTAGACTCCTTCTGAACGTAAGCATAATGTAAGCACAATTTGCAGAGTCACTGTAAAAAATCATCATTATTTGAAAATCCTAGGAAATCTTCCTGATGTAGAGATGGCCCAGAGTATTAAGAATAAGTTCTTTCCTGTTTTCATAGAGTAGTTTGTTTTGTACCTGGATCAGAGCAAACTTGTAAATATTATACTAGGCAAGACAAAGGTTATAACAAAATATCTGGAAGGAGTGACATCTGCCTGTCTTTGGATTTAGCCGTTCATTATGAATGAGTTTAATGAGTTTAATATCATTATACTGTTAAGCACAGCTTGTCCTTCTGAAAGCTATTCCTGGTTTCACAGATGACATGTGTTGCTAAGTAGCTGTCTGAATTGGTCTCCAGGCTCTGACCTTGCCCCAGTTCAGATTAGTGTCAAATTCTGGTGGATCATGGTATTAGTGAAGTTGATAGTTTCAGAACTTTTTTTTAAAATAGGCAATTGAGTCTTCATCCCAAGATTAATAGATTAGATTAGTATGCTCAGTACAGAGTTACTGCTTTTGAACTAAAATTTACATTGAAAGTTAAAATCTAGATAGTCCATAGAGTGAGATGAGTCCATATGAGAGAGATGTGCCGCTTGAGTCAGGTAACTAATTTTATTTATATGCCTGATATTCTCAATAATTTAATTGTAATTTTTATCTTGCTTAGTTTGTTTTGTTCCCAGGAAGTATTTTCTTTTTTTACTGTGATATAGGTTGGCTGTTCAGATGGAAGTATTAGATTACACCAAATGACATCAGAGTATCCCCTCATGCAGTGGAATGACAGCACAAATGGCCAGCCAGTTATTGCCCTGCAGTGGGCTTTAACAAGACCTGCTGTGTTTTTTGTCCTGGATGCATCATCTAATATTTACATTTGGGATCTTCTGGAAAATGATTTGTTGCCTGTGGCAAAGCAGACTGTTCCATCAGAGAGGTAAGTGCATTACATTACTCTATTTTTTAACAAAATATTAAATATTATTATAATTTACATTTTGATTAGAGTTTGAATGGGTTCTTTTGCTTGACATTAAATCTTCATTAGAGTTTACTTTTCTAACGGTATTTTTTTAAACTGTTAGAGGTGTGGAAAGAGACTATAGTGAACTAAATTTTAATTTATCCTTATTTCCTTACTATTTTATACTGTCTGATAATGGAGAAACAATCTTAGTATAAAGCAAAAATCAGGTACAGTGTTATCTGTTGGGACAGATATCTGTATGTGGAGCAGTTGCTGATTATATGAAGAGAAAGATTTTGTTCCCACTAAAATCACTGGACCGCTTAAGTTCAAAGATAGCTTTGCTGGATCATGATCAACCGCTAAAATAGGCAAGATATGTTGGACATGTCATAACATAATGTTTTAAAATGCCTATATATAGTATGGTTACTAATATAAATAAATATATTGTGTTAATTTTCGCAAAGTAAACGAATATTTTCGGCTAGCCTGTGTTAACCAAGACTCACAATACTGTTTCTGTAGTCAGTGTAGAGGTCTGGGTATCCTGTAGACTGATGGAGAAAATAAGTTTAATTTCGCCTTTCTGAATTATAGTCTTGAGGATTCTCTTTCCTTCCTGATGGGAGCCTACTGGGAGACTGTCTTCCCTAGGCTTAAGTTAGTCTTGGTGAATGTCCCTCTAACTAAAAGTTTTCCTTGTAGTCTTGTAAACTATAGCAAAGTGCTCCTAGTTTTCAAAGAGAAAAATATAATTTTTAAAGTTGTTACACTGTACTGGAAAATACCATAAAATATAGTTCATTTTTACAAGCTTGAAATAATTTTGAATTCATTATTAGAAATTTATGATGGAATCTATGAACAGGGGAAGAATTGCTTGTTATATTTACATTAAATAATTGCAACTGGTGAAAAGCTAAAGATCATGCTGGGACTCGAAATAGTGAGGAATATTGCACTGTGATGAGCAGAAAAAAAGGAATCATTTAGTTAAATATAAGTAACCTGCTAAAAACACATTTGAAAACACCAATTTGTATTGATTTTGCCTCAATTAAAAAATGTTCCCACGTTTGTTTGATTTCAGTGTTGTAACTATGGCTCTACTGGGAGAACCAGAAAAAACGAATGGATTGTTAGGAATTGCGCTGGCCAAAGAATCTGGACAGATAGACATTCAGTATGTGAAGAAGAAGTGGGCATTACCTCAGCCTGAGGAATCTGAAAAACTACATTTGATTTTATTGCAGTCTTTTTAGAAATTATACACCTGTCTGAGTGTACAAATTATTGCAAAATATTTAGATTATTTTTGTCTATAAGTAAAAGATTTGTAATGTAATTTTGTATTTGTATATAAATTGTGTATATTTTAAAGAATATCAATATGATATTTCAGCTGAAACAATATATTTTATCATTAAAATTGCAGAACCAAATTTAGTAATACTGTACTAAAAAAGATGATGATCTGTATTTCATTATTGAAAGTACTCTAGATGTGTATATTTTCAAAAAAATACTGAAAAAATATTCCTGTAAATTATACGACTGCTTCTTATTATTCCGCTCTGAAGTAAATGACAGCAATCCTTTGTCTGGTGAGCATAAAGTTGTGGCTCTGTATAAGCAACCTGAATGCATGGAGATTTCTATCTCTGGGCCTTTTACACACTGACACCTGGTAAAACTTTCTTCTATCTACCTAAAATATTATGCAAACATTCCAGAATACAGATTTACATTGCCTGATATCTTACTTCTGATTTTCACCCTGAAACTTTGGAACTTTTGCAAGTTGTCCTGATACGTACACTGCCTGTTTGGATCAAACTATGTAAACAATATGCTTGTGAGATTTATCGAAATCCTAAATCCTTTGGGATCTCTAACGTAAAACAGAAAATATTGACCTGTTTAATCCTGCAAATGATTTCCAAAGCTCTTGTAGTGAGGAAGAGGATAGTTGTCTATAATATTATTGCAATTTTTATATATTGTTGGTAAAGTTTGGGCCAAGACCAAGTACTGAAAATGTATTTAACTTTTGTAGCCTAACAACTTCTGATTTAAAGATCGTGAAGGAAACCATGTTAAATGAGCATGGATTTGGGGAAAAAAGGACAATTGGAAGACAATGTATTCAGAATTTAGTGAACATATATTTTAGATACATACCATCTCTTTCTAAAAATAGACTGAAGTAATTTGGGAATTCTAATTAATTAATTGCAAATGTTTTTCTATGTAAATTGTTACTTTAAGTTGAGCAAACTCCAACTGGCCACATGATGGTGCCAAGTCACAAGCAGTAAAAAATGAGTGCCGTACTCCACTTCAGGGATGAAACTGTTGTAGTCCATTGCATGTTCCCCTTTCCTGAAAAGCAGCGGCTGCAACCCAGAAAGCCTGGTGAACTGTCAGAGGGATGGGTATTTCAGAGACTATTTTTGCTATCCTTTTATTATAGGGTAATAAAATACACTATAAGTTAAATTAGAACGGCTTTAGTAATCCAGATAAAGAAGAAATGTCAGGTACTTTTCGCAGTAGGTAACAGGACGTCACTACTGAAACCCATAGTTAAAAAACAAACCCAAATCTTTCATTCCCTCTCAAAGAGAGAGGCACACGCTTCACCACTCCCTCCCCCCAATTTAAGATCAAAATTAAGCTTTGAAATTACAGTAGTCTTCTGAAAGAAATAACTTTCTTATTATCATTTCATCACTTTCAGGACTTACAGTCCTGAATTTTCTTGCTGCAGCTGCTTCTGCACACGGAAATTGTCAACAAAGGGCTGGCATTTTTCTGCCTTGCACTGTGTGCAGTCGTGGTGGGCTTTTTTCCAATATGCAAAAAGGAAAAATAGTGTCAGCCTTCACACAAGAAGTAAGTGTTGCTACTTTTGAGCTGCTGTTGCTAGGTATGCTGGAGTTCAAAGATCCACATATTTCAGGCCGGTTACGCTTGTACTGCCTGGAGAGCTGAGTGTGAGTCAGTTTCTGCACTGGGCCTGTGTTTCTTGCACAAAAGGTGAGTTTTCTCTCTTGAACTGCAAACTAATGTAATAATATAAATGTACCCTGTGCTGACAGCTGCTGTTGTGACAATGTGAGGACAAAATGTGTAGAAGTCGCTGCTCTTCTGTGTGTTCTGTCGCTGGGTAAATGCAGACCGTTAGAGTGACGCTGCATGTAATCTGAGCAGTTGGACGCATTGATGTAACCATTTTTGAGTATGTATCTGATCAGAAAAGTGCGAACTATTGGTAGGCCGCAATCCAAGGAAAGTATTTAATGCATAAGGACTTACAAAATAGTTTCAAACAAAATATTTAAATTTCTATCAGCTATTTCTAATGATTGCTAAGTTCATATTGTTAACATAAGGTATTGGATTTTACATGTTTCATACAAAAGCAACAACATAGTTAATTAAAAATGAGACTCTGCATATGAAAGGAAAAAAGGTCACTGTTAATTCCAAAGTATTTTCGTATCAATATCATTTTTACCAGTAGCTCTGATATGTATGCATATGCACGCGCATTCTATTGAATGATCTTTATACAGGATGTCAATGCTTCTGTCATGAATCATTTAAAACAGCCCAAATAAATGCACTTTTTCCCACCTGTGTGCAGTTTTGGAATATGTATTCTTAACAGTATGAACTGTAGTTGAAATTTACTGAATCATATAATAGAGACTTATGATTCAAATTATATAAAAGTTAAATCACTATCCACCCATATTAATAACTTTTATAAAATATAACCTCTTGCTCTTTAGCCAACAAGTCCTGGCAGCAAGACTGAAAAATTTTAAATACGCAAAATGCCAGAAAGTTTTGGATAAACTTCTGTTTTTATTTTCCACTTTATGAACGTGCTTTGAAAGACTTTTCTATTTATAGTATAAATATTAATATTGTTTTTGTTGGATTTTGTTGTTTCACAGATGGGAAAATGAAGTTTTCAGTAGCTGAATAATAAGTTAACTGAGGAACAGAGTTCTTGAATCAGATGGCTGATTTCTTACAACTGTTTAGAAATGCTTTTATTAACCTGTCAGCCTGTATTTGTAGTAGAGCTTGGGAGAACAGGAATAGCATGATTCTTCTTTTGTACCAGAACATTTATTTTTAATTGTACTGAAGGTGACCATCCTACCCAATGCAATTTTGCCTTAATTAATCATAGTTGTCATTTAGTTAAGACATGTTGAAGGATATAGGAACTTTGTAGCTTCCATAGCAATGAGGGAATATTTTACTAGCTGGAATATTTTTAGCAGAACACAGTTAAAACATAAAAAAAACCCCATAGTTCTTCTCTTTTAAAGGCAGATTTTTTTTTTTTCCTGATGGAGTTGGACAGTCCACCTAGGTTTGTTCTGGGTGTAGAAATTGGCTGGACTAAAGCAAATACTGAAGTGTCATTGAATCACAGACGGTTGGAATGGCCTACCTCTAGAATTTTCTTAACCAGTATTTGGCTATCAGTGGCATGCTTGGTGGCATGCAAACCAGGAAAAGTTATGAAGATATTGGGACAGGACAATGGCTAATGCGCCCTATTTTCAGTGCTAGCTTAATTTCCAATCAGGCTTGTCAGGAGTCTGTAGACAAATGCTTGTTTGTCTGTGTGTTTCTGAGCCTCCTTGGCTGTGAGAAGGAAAATAGCAATTCAACTTACAGCTCCCCTTGAAAAAATCGGCTAGCTTCTCTTTTACTAGCAGTTCCAGAAGGTTTCAGAAAGTGTACCTGTAGAAAATCTCTTCCCCTAATTCCTGGTGTAGGCCTTTTCATGCATTATTCAATGGCTATAGGAGGGCCTACATCTTGGTGTTACAGCGTAGGAAGTGGTGATTTAGGTGCTGCTCTGTGAAAACTGAGTAGCATGTGGAATTATTTTTCCTTTTTTTAATGCTACATGAAAGATACCACTGGAACTATTTAAGTATGGATTATATTTTGACTTTTTTTTTTTTACTCAGAGCCACTTAGCATACAGAGTTTAAAACCAAAGCAAAGTTGACACCGTAATGGTTGCATTCCACAGGATTTTAAAGGTGGAAATAAAGTGACAACAAAGCAAGTCAAGCAAAAGGCACTCATATCAATTATCAAAATTACACGTCGGATTATGTTTTGCAGAAGTTGAGCATGAAGGGGGAGTGTTTACATATACTCTTAGTGGTAAAAGTAATTTTTTTTTATTTAGATCAGCCATGCCCAGCATTAGATTTTTTAAAAGAAGTCAGCAAATACAATTATGCAAATAGCTGTTGACTATGGCTGGGAGGAAGGAGATGCTTCCTTCCCTCCTTGCAGTATTTTCCCCAGCCTTTCCCTACAAATGCTGTGATTCATTCAGCCTTTCCTTTTTATCTTCTGCAGCCACTGGTACCAAGACCACTATGCTGGGGATGAAAAGATGTCAGACCGCCTGAGATCTTGGATGGTTTAAAGTGGTTTGATAGGTGGCACTGGAAGCTGGAGATTTGTACCTCCACAGCAGATACTGCGCTGGCAGTAGCAATGCAGAATTTCTCTGACGATGTGCGATAGTGAACCAGTCTATGATGGAATAATTGCTTTATACCTCATGGACTGAATTGAAGCCAACCGAAACCAACAGAAATGTTTCCATGTGTATCTTATGCTTCTCCTACATAGGCTGTGAAAGGTAACAGAAAGTAAATTTCCCACTGCAGGTCTTTATTTTTCCTGTACTTATATACATGTACTTATAGGCACTGATCGTCTCTCCACTGCCCCCCAACACATACTCTTTTCTCTCAGTTTGCTTTCAGAAACTATGTTTTTTTCTCTTCAATAGTCAACATTAATATTGGTTCGATGCCAGCAACTGCCACTTGAGAGAGGTAAAAGCACTTGATCTGTTTTCAATAGTTTGAGGTGGTTTCAGTGGAAAAAATTCTCCAAATAAGTGTTGAAGAAAGTTGTTTGTAAATCCAGTACAATGGTCAGAATGAATTGAATTACACAAAATGAGAAGAATTCAGGTGTGTGTGAGATCGGTTTCCAGCTACTGACCAGACCTGGCCACTCTGCCTCCTTGCTGAGCTGCCGTCTCTGCCCTCTGGAGATCCTTTTCTCTTCTGGATGCAGCAATGGTTTATGCTGAATCCCCAAAACTATCGCATACCTGTGCTGTTAGGATACTTACACCAGCATGAGGCAAGAGGAAGTCTAGTGATCTATGAGATCTGGGTTCAATTTCCTGCCCTCTCAAAATTTCCAGCATTATGAGGAGCACTGGCTCTCCCTGGACAGGCAGGGAAGAGGTTATCCATCGCTGCTCCGGCCTGGCTGCCGGTCGGTGGGACCGTGGGGCGCCTGAGCGTCCACAGCAAGACAAGGCCAGCTCAGAGGGTCCTACTTTCCATCAAATCTGCTTTTGGGACAAGAAGGGAACATGTGAAATACAGGTTTAATTGTGTCTTCTTGTCCTCTGTGACGATGCTAGTTCAGATACTCCAGGACCTGTGTTGTGTACACATTTTCCATTCTTAATCAGGAACATATTTTCTTCCCAAAATACGGTTTATCAATCTCAATGGTGAGTTAAACTGGCTTGAGACGGGCATGAGGGCATCAGACCAGATTTACAGAGAGAGACTAGAGTCCGATTCTTTGGCAGCCTTTATGGGCTTGATTTTGAGTGCATGGAAATCAGTGCTTCTTCATTGGTTATTGACACCATGTCAAATACAGGCTCAAATAAAGGCACAAACACTTGCACATAGTTAGAAACATCTGTATTTTTCATGGATGTAACTTAAACTTTTTGACACGGTGCCATTAAACTAATGGAATTTCAACTCCAAAAAATTTATATCCTACTATAAATTAAAGCAACCTAAGCACTCTATTTTCCAGTTCTACACTGGTGCAACCCAATGATACGCTAGTAAAAGCAGGAGTAAAGTGATATTGTAATAGCCCATAGTACCCATCGACATTTATAGGATTATTATTTTTCACCTTTGGTTGAACCCTTACTTCTGTTGGATTCATTAAATTTCGTAGTATATTTGTTGCCCTTTCCTCCCAGATGTCAAGTGTTTTTTGCTTTTAGGAGGCTGAAATATAACAGCTTCATTGGAAACCAATCCCCTGCACAGGTCAGGCAATCTGTTGCTGCTGAACAGGTTTAACACAATAAATAAAAAGCAGTTAGAATATATTATTAGTCTTTTTAGTCAAGCCTTGAGGTAGCTACAGTGTTCTTTAAGAGTCTTTCCTCCTAGCCAAAAGTTCTGCTTCACCAGCTGATAATTTCACTGCTGTTCCTCTTTTATGTTGTCTTGTGACCTGGCAAAACCATTCAACTCGTCTAGACCACAGTTGTTGCACATCAGGGATTTCATAACTTGCCTCTAACTCAAACTGCAATGTTTTTTCTCTCTGTTATAGAAAAAAAGACATAACACAGCAACTGGTTAGACATATATCTTGAAAGCCACATTTTTAATCCACTTGGTTCTTCATGGAGACAGAAGAGCGGAACTGGGTAAAAGAGTTGCTCAGAGACATGGAGAAACTCTGCAAGAGACTTACTTAGAGAATGGATAGTCCATAATCATGTATTTGCTATCATTTTTAAACAGCAATCAAACAGAGAACCCTTATAGTGAGTTACATAAAGAATTACCATGACTGCACTCAGTACTGCAGATTTGAAAAGCCGTATCTTAAGGAGAAAGAGTTAAGAGAAAAAAAATTAATAAACTTTCCTCATCTAGAGTAATCTTTGGCAAGCAGTTGGGAGTCAAGTTCTATTGCGCTGTTGAAATAAGTAACCAAGAAAACAGTCTTTGTCTCACAGAGCTTATATGATCTAGGTGGAAAAGGTTATTTTTGATTGCTGCATTTATTTGCAATGGTAACACGATGCTTCTAATGCCCATGTGGTTGAGCCAAAGGACAGGCTGACTAATACCAGAAAAGAACGGATCGGAAAGTGCCCTCCTAACCTTCATTTAGAAAATTAATGATTACTGAGGTTACTTTAGATATCCAACTATTTTTCACATTGTAAGACAGTGTCAAAGGGCCTTATTTAAAGATTAATTCATCCAAAATGATGAAATTCACCTTGAGTAGGATGAAATTCCTTCACTGGGTTTGTTTGGGTTGGAACACAGGACTTTGGTTACAGAAAGACACTGCATTACTGTAGATTCCCTAAGTTTCCTTAGGCTTTAAGTTTACTTGCTCCATACTTAGCATTTTGGCAGTTCAGCAAGGTCAATTTGTTAAGCAAATACATTGTTAATTATGTCCTGGCTGCCTGGGGTCCGTGCTGTACAGATACAACTGAAAACTAGCTATCCACAACCCTCAAAGACATTAAGAGTAGTTTACATTTGATTAAGCTCCAATTTACATTCTTTTCATATTTTACATAGATAAGGATTTCACAACATACTACATTCCGTATCCCTACATCCATGTCTTTAAAAACAAAAAACTTCACTTCTTTAGTGTCTTTACTGATCCCTGAAGTTTAAGGTCTTTCTAAGATATGTATCCATACATGAAAATAGCCATATTCAGACAACTGGTCGATCTCGTCCCGTCCACATGGACCAAGAGCAAATGCTGGAGAAAGAAATACAGACTCTCACAGGAAGCATGCAATGATCCTTTTCTTCCAAGTATGGTATGTCTTCCAAGGTTCTGGCAATCTGGGGCATAGGAATTTTCTGACTCAGATGGTAGCAGATCACAGTGTTTAAGAGAAAGAGAGACATTTTTTCCCCATTAATTCTCCAATAGCTTTTAAAAGCTATTTTTATTTTAGCTTCCAAAAATTTTGTGGCAATATATTCCACCGAATAATTACACTGTGTAAAATACTTCTGCTTTACACCTACTGGCTGATCAGTTCATTAACTATGTCCTGGATCATGATTATCTGAAAAGGGAAACTTTAGCTGGGAAATAAATTACTATTTCCCATACTATCTCTGTCTATTAATGACTCCTTATAGAGAAACTCTTCCAAATATTCATCATTTATCTCTATGTTGAAGTGAATTGCATTCAGAGCTTGATTTAGGCTCAAATGTTGTCTCACTTTCAACTACAAAGATGTTTTGTGTAATAGTCACACCTGGGAATACCAGTAAATTGCGTCAGACCCTGCTTCAAGGACACTTGTTTAGATAAGGAAAGTAGATGTGTGTTGAAATTAGCCTCAAGCAGAGCCTGGGAGCTTCAGCCCTTGCACAATGTAGATGTAGCCTATTTGACTCCAGTAAAGGTCAGCAATGGAACACATCATTACTCTTAAAGTGATCACTTTTTAAAATAAGGAATCCATATTTTGGCATAGAATAAGGCTAGTGATGTGGTAGGTCAACCATTTTTATCCCTCCAGAGAAATGAGAAAGGTAGCTTTCATTTAGAGATTGAAGATTCCCAAAGCAGAGCAGAAAGGAAGGAACGTTGCAGACTGGGCAGGACAAGTGACCGCTGAAGTGAGTGGAGGGGTTTTACCATCCTTAGACAAAGAGTCTGGCAAAGAACAAACGCCTTGTGATCCAGTGGAAACTGTGGGCTTGTGAACTCTGAGTTACAGAGCCCGAATGTGCATACACCTTAGGGATGGACAAGCTCCAGGTTCTTGTGACTGCTACTCGTCCTTTGGCCACAGCTGTGCATGTACCCTGTAAGCCTCACCTACTAAAGAATGGGCTGTCTTGGTCTTAGGTGCTGGCTGCTTGACTGACCGTCAGAAAGATTTATCATTTTGACAACCATAAGTGTATGTGTCCTTTTAGTGTTTTGGTTTTCGATGTCTCCAGAGAGATGCTCCATTTCCAAGTGCAAAAACAAAACCAAGCGGATATCCAGGACCAAGCTAGTTACAGGAGGCTTGGTGGGGGGGGGAGGTGAGTCCTCTGCATAATGCAGTAGAAAAGCTGGGATGATTTAAAAAGGAATAGATTATCTTTGACTTTATAGAAGCCAGTAATTCTCCTTTTCTTAATCATGCCTCAGTAGGCATATTTTAATATGAATAATATTTATTTGATCCATAATACTACCATTTTGAATCTTTTCAGGTGGAAATCAGACTATCAGAACAATTCAAGGTGTAACACATTAGCAGCTGACAGCTATTGGATTAAACTGGCTCTTAACCAGTTTGTAGGAAAATGTAGGAAAAAACCCAATTTATTGATCAGTATTGATCAATATTGATCTTTGAAGTCAAAAGCTCATGGAGAACAGTGACATCATTCAATTCCTAAGAAAGAACCAGACAATGTATAGTTGTCTTGTTTTTAAAATGTGCTTTCAAATACACTGGTAAAATATTAACATGAGAAAGGAATATGGAAATATCAATCAATTGAAGTTTTAAATATAAATGCTAATTAAATAATATGAATATATATATTAGATGTAAGGAATACATTTTTTTATTATGAGGGTGGTGAAGCACCGGCACAGGTTGTCCAGAGAGGTGGTGGATGCCCCATCTCTGGAAACATTCAAGGCCAGGCAGGACAGGGCTCTGAGCAACCTGATCTGGTCGGGGATGCCCCTGCTCCTTGCAGAGGGGTTGGACTGGATGACCTTTAAAACTCCCTTCCAACCCTAGTGATTCTAGGGTTCTATATATATATTTCTCTGTATCTAAATCTTAGACACGTGATATCTAGATTTGTGTAATTTAGAGATCTAGTTTAGATTGCAAAGCTGCTTAGATTTATATTAAAAAGCTGTTTTGTGAACAGGCACCACCTGCCATGTGACCATTACCTCCTCTCACCGTCAAACTTGCCCTTATCCAAGGGACCTCAGTCCTGGGCCAGCGGCAGGCTCTACTGGTGTCCCTGTCAGGCAAGAGGTGCCACTTAGGCATAACAGCAAAACAAGCCAACTTTAGGATTCAGCATTTTCTTAGGTTCCTGATGTGTCCCAAGATAATGGACTTTAGGGTGATGTATTTCAAAGCGGGAGAAAAATATTCCTCCATAACATTTCTTGGAGCTTTTTGTGGCACAGTATGATTGACATGATTCAAATGAAATGAAGAGAGACAGAGACAATATTAGTCACTGTAAATCTCATAAATGTCTCCATCTGTGTCAACGTGGATCTGAAATCTACTCTCCCCAACCCGTCATCAGTCTGACAGACCAGGGGTTTTGTTATAACAATATAATTTACCTCCACATCTCAAACAACAGAGGCAAGACACCAGTTCCACAATGAAAAATTTATCACAGAAAGCTACTAAAGCTGAAGGTTCTGAAACGTTGTTTTAGTAGTTTCTCTGCAATACATTTCTTAAAGATAAAATATGTAATATTGCAGTGGTGGGCAATTGTCACTGCCTCAGAAAGGGCTACACAGCTCTTGCTGAAGCCGATATCATCCCTGTGGGCAGGCACTGTGGGTTTCTATAGCAAACGGGCCGTAGGGCATCTGAGAGGCTGACAGCTGACATGAGGAAAATCTGCACTGTCAGGCTTATGCAGCTCTGGCTGTTGATATTAGAGTCATTTGCAATATTTCTATAACTTGCATTGTTGAGCAGCTGAGTGAGACTTAGAACATGCTTTCCCAGGGGATCTCAACGTCTGATCTCCAAGAACGATCGTGAAAAGTTTCTAGCAAATGTGACATGATTCAAATGAAATGAAACAGCCAAGCAAAAATAGTAGGTACATATATTTCATAAATGTCTTCCTTTGTGTGAGTGTGGATTTGAAATCTTTATTTTCCTCACCCCCGTCACTAGTCTGACACTGCATTTTAAAAAATGTATTTTGTGGGGCATGACAGGGGAGGGAAGTGGTGCTACTGTGTCCCAGAAGCAGAATGAAAAATGAGCACAGGTTTGGGGTGTTTGGGTCAGAATCACACCAAAAAACACTTCAACCAGTGACCTGTGGACTGCTCTGTGGGAGTGTTGAAACTGAGCACCTCTGTGCAGACATCTGGCAAAGCTCTCCTCTGAAAACGCCACCTGAAATACAGCTGCTTTTTTGAGGGGAATCTCAGGACACTGGGTTGGCTACTAGGGCCACTGATGTCTGTGATATAATTGCAATGGCTGCTGAGAAAGTGGAGGAAGACCCCACTTCCCAAATGGTATAACAAGGATACACCTACAGGTTGTATCCTAAGGCATTTGTTCTTCCTCTTTAATCTCTTTCATCCTATGATGAAAATCAATATAGCACAGCAAGAGGTAGTGAGAAGAAAGGCACTCGTGTCACTGTAGAAGGGGATCAGGATCATGGGGACTTTTTCCTCCTTGGAGAGTCCTGAGGGCTAAGAAGGTTTGAGAAGGAGTCTCCTTATGGATAAACACCTGTGTTACCATTGCCCTGAGCTCCAGGTAAGCCTTGAGTGGTTACCATGTGCCTTAACAATCCCAGGTTTTTACCCTCTGATTTTAAGGCAGGTGCAGTGCTTCACTTGGGATTCACAGAAAAAGCTCACTGCTCCTTGAACGCAAGCTCTCCAGTACTTTCCCACAACATATCCTTTTCCATTTAGGTACATGCAAACTATCAAAGAAGCTTTTGGGTACAGAAGTCCATGTTTGGTAAGTTATTTTTGAATATTCTATCTATTGAAATTCATCCAGAATCTAATCTACTATGCCAGCCATGTAAGACATGATGGGAGTAGTACTTAAGCATTCCATTTCTGCTCAGCTTCTGTTTCAGAGCCTCATATTAAATTCTTGTGATGGTTTAGCCCGAATCACCACACAGTTTTCTCGCTCACCCTCCCCCTTCCCAGTGGGGGGGAAGAGAATTGGGAAGGAAGGAGGAACTCGTGGGTTGAGATGAAGACAATTTACTAAAATAACAAGAGAAAACTACAATAATAGCAGAATATAAGGATATTAAAATATACAAGG
>JAAGAY010000342.1:0-29164 GCA_011801015.1 Ardeotis arabs | reverse complement strand
ACCCACCCTGGCCTGCCCCCACTTATATACTGAGCATGACGTTTATGGCATGGAATACTCTCTTTGGCCAGTTTGGATCAATTATTCTGTCTGTCTTTCTTTTAGCTTCCTGCATCTGCAAATCAGCGAGACTTGGAAAGCAGGACGGTGTCCTTGGTCTCATTCACAACAACTCATATCATCAGGGTGTTTATCAACATTCTTCACACACGAAATCCAAAACATACCAGCTACTGAGAGGAAAAATTAACTCCATCCCTGCCAAAACCAGGACATTCTGCTATAGGATTTTTAAAATAATAATATTATTTCTTTGTGCATATTCAAAAATTCCAAAGTATCTGTACATGCTTTAGAGACAATGGATCTCTGTTGCCTCTCAAAATTAAGGCCCTTCTAAGAGCTCATCTCTCACTGATACCCAACCCATGGTTGTTGACTTTCTATCAGAAAAGTATTCATGTCTTTGATTTAAAGTGCTTCCATATTTTGGTCAACAAATGTCTTCACTCATTATTTTGTCTGTCTGTCACATCCATTGCTTTCAGGGCATAGCAATACTCAACAAACCAGGTCAGTGGGCAAAATCTGTCAGAAAGTTTGATGCTTGACTTAAAGAAGACTATGGCTCATAAAGCTCTGCTACTCTAAAAGCATTATCAGCTGCTGAAATCACTTCAAAGTAATTTTCTGTTCCAAATTAGAGTGCCTCTTTGCAGCATAATCAAGTAATTTAATTTACAGCCATAGTTATTATTTATGGCTTATCATTCATATATTATAAGTAGTTTGCAGCAAACTACATTTGTAATGTTGATAGGTGTATTAGCATACATAATTTAAATCAATAAATTTAAAAAACTCGAACATCCATAAAGGCCTGCTTAACAATCACTGTGACACCCTTAAAATGTAGTCAAAAGCACAGTGATCGTCCCACAGGCTGTTTGCATTATAGCACATGTATCAATTTTCAACTGTAGCAGTAACATCACTTAACATTTTGTTTAAAAATGTCTCAAACATCAAATAAAGTCATCAACAGAAGGAAGGAAAGAAAGGGGAAATATTTTATGCAGATTGCTTAAAGGATAGGCAGATATATCAAAATGTTAGAAGTTGCCCACAGAGAGTTTGAGAGTTTAGTGAAATGTGTCATGACATATCCATAGACTAAGCAGACTGTAGTGCTGGATCATGCATAAAAACATCACAGATTTACTAGCATTTGTTTTTCTTAAGTTTTGAGCATCATCTGAATGAAAGTCCTTATACGTTTTCAACTCCTAACTGCAGTGACTGCCCAGCAGCCTTGCAAAGAGCTGCTGGAATCTCTCTTACTGTATTTAATGCTTAAACACCGTGGAAACAGCTGCCTTAAAAACCTTTATATAGAACAGCGCAATCATCATCTCTGCTAATTGAATCAAGTTTTCCACGATGACCTCGGCGACCTCCTCGCACCAGCACGTTGTGTATCACCTTTCCTCCCATCAGGCTGGCCCCAAATCTGGCAGTCATCTTTCTGCAGCATCCTGCAAACATCCTCACAATCAGTCTGTCTAAATGGGGCCAACAACGCTCTAAGACATGGCCTGTCCTCTTCTTCTGCATAGCTACAGTGACAAAAATCTATCCTCTCACTATTTTGGATCTTGGTTATTTCAATTCCCATTACTTTGACCTCAATAAAAATAAATAGATGAACAAATTAAGTTGTCCAAAAAGAAAAGTGTTCATTTGGATGATGCAACATTTGTGAGGTAAGTACTTTCTGACAATATAAAAAGGGAGAAATAAAGCAGTGCCTTTTTGAACTTGCCGTTCTGATTTGCAAATGGCACACGGGCAATTACTGTTTTTTTCACCTCGCTGAAAAGCTGATCCTTTCAGCCTGCTGCTAATTCCGTAACAGGCAATCAATATTTTTCAATACCCAGCTGTAAAGATAACACATCCATGTCTCACTATGAATCACTAGCAAACCCAGAATTTTCTAAATATTAGAGGATTGATGCTCAATAAGTCTTTGAGATTTTCAATTTTCTGCCACTTCTCATCCCCAAGCACAGTATCTCACAATCTTCTTAGCAATGATAAAATGTAACTAATAATAGATGCCAGCCATGGAGACATGAGCAACTACTACAAGACACACTCTAATACTTTATTCTGGTAAGAAGATGCTCACATCTGCCTGAAAATAGATGGTAAAATACATTATTATTCTTAAAGAGAATAAGTTCCTAAAAAAATAACCTCTGGCAGAGACAGTGTTTGCAAACCCTTGAGATGTCCAACATTTTATTAGGGCTCAGTCTAAAAGCATTAGCTACAAAGATTTATGCTCAGAGCTCTGAAGAAAAGCTTAAGAGAAGAGTAATAGTACTGTAAGTGATAGCACTGTAAGTCTGCCTGATACATTCAGCTGGCAGTGGTTAGAAAAGTAATGAAGATAAGGATCATGCCGTTCACCAAAGTGACGCTTGTTTGTCTTGAAATTTTTGCTGCTGACAGCTGCTCTTTGATTACGCTTGCCTACCTAATAAACTGTGATTGAGAACCTTTTATCTCCAAAAAATTGTGTCACTGTCATGAATAACTGCAATAACGGAGAGCAATTAACTGTGCTGAAACTGACACACCAAAATGGCTGAACTAATTAAACGTGTTGTTACGGTGAAATTATCTCAAAATATTTTCAACACCATGCAAGCTGATCTTGAGGAGGAAGGAAGCTGGTTGCCAGCACTTACACATTAATCTTTATTATGTGTTTTTCAAATGCTTGAGAATGGAGGTGTTTCCAAGGGGCGGAGGGCACTGGGGCTGCCATGATGGCTGCTGGCAGAGGAGCCGCGCTCTGGGAGCAGATGGTCGCCAGCTCCCACCGTGCCTCCTGCACTGACTTTGGTTGGATTGTTGCCATCTATTTCTGTTTTAGCAGCAGCACTGAGTGCCACTCTGGAGCAGCAGCTGACGACAGCCAGCAGAACAGGTTTATAATTCAACATTTAGGACCACTAGCTTTCATTTAATGACCTTGCAACTGAAAAAAATTGTGATAAATCGGAGAGGGGCAGAGAAAGCATTTTATTTGAGCGTGGGTAAGCACTAGAGGTGGGGAGGTGAAGATAGACAGGAGTTTCAAAAGCATTTCAGTGAATTTTGTGCCATTTTAAAAGTGCCACCAGTGCTTAGAAGATCATGAGAGGTGTGCAGACCTGTCAAGGTACCAGCAGTCACCTCACAGTATTTCATACTGGACCTATCCACTCACTCCTTCTGGTTTCTCCTCAAGTGTCACTTTCAAAGCTTTTAATTAAGCTTACTTTTGCACCTAAAATGCTGCTGTGTCATGTCTTGGCTGTGCCTGTGTCATGTTTGGTGTTTGAAACAAGGAATTTACAGACGTAGGTTTGCTAGGAGAAGGAATGGTAGTGATTGTGTTGTCCACCGGCATCAGCTCAGCACCAGTGGCTGCCCTTTGGCCCAAAGCTTGGTAGGGGGACACCATGCACTCCTTGCCCTCCTGCAAAGCCAAACAGTGCTAAAATATGTAAAAAATAGTATTTGCTTGATGGTGTTGCTTAGGAGAGCTGAACTTTGAGATCTTGTTTACCCACGTCATCCCTGCACCAGCCTTTTGTATTTATCTGTCAAAGACTGAGGTATACAGGACTTCCCTCTGAGCATCGTAAACAGAGAGGAGAGATTGTGTGCCAGGGTGAACCCAGTTCTAGAGATTAATGTCTTTATCATAGGCAGTGTCTGAAGATATTAATATAAATAAGGGGAAAAAATGCATGCATAAGTGGTAATATTCTTAAATAAATAGTAGTATTCTAAAATACATGTTACTGATATTTTGATAAGTAAAAAGTTACTATTTGCTTTATAATGCATACTCTTTGCAATGCACTGCTCCTCCAAATAACTAAATAGAGCAAACTAAGTACCATTTGTCTGCCATCTAGGATAAAATAGGAAGGGGTCAGGACTTAGGAGGAGAACTTTAGCTGTTTGAAAAGTGCTACTTCAAATGTTTTTGAAATTGAAATGCCCTAGCTATTTTTTATTTATTTATTTTATTTTTAATAACCAGCCAATCTCTTCATGGCTGTTGCTAAAAATAAATGTGTTCAGGCAAACGCTGCCAGGTGTAAGCTGGAGGACTGCCTTGTTCTCCGTCCGTGTGAGTTGTGAGTCCCAGATGAAGGCTCTGAACTGCTGCCAGGCCCTGTACACTGTGCCTGAGTGATGGTGACTCCTCTGGCACTGGCTGCTTCCAGCAGCAAAGGCATTATTTACAGCTATGCTCACATTTCCAGATGGGTCTGGAGGGTGACAGGCAGTAGCAGTTATAGTTGGTTGTCTAAAATAGTCCTTTTTAGCTTATGATCCTTGCAAAGTGTCCGGTGTCTCTGTTGGATTTGGGAGGTGGAGGGCTCATTTTGGGGTAAGCAATCAGGAGAGCAGGCCCAGGCCCTCAAGGATGGCAGCGCGCTGAGGCTGCAGCTCATCTTTGTGCACACAGGAGAAAGCTGTTCTGCTGTTCTTTCACCTTGGCCACTTGCAAGCCTAAAATCAGCTTTTCTAGATTTTGCAAGAGTGAAGCAAATTCATGTATACACAGTAACATTTAAAGCATTGCTGTTATTAGTTCTATAAATCTCTCTCTTTAAAAAACACAGCTACAGAGAAGATGACTGCTGTCATCTAACCTCATCTGCCAGTAGATAGCCTCTTCTCTGGTAATATTACAGTCACATCACATCCTTGGTTTCTCTCACTTGCTCGTAGGTGGAACCACGCCACTTGGACCAACTCCACTGTCAGGTGGAACAAAGCACTGCAAAGACCTTTACAGCAGACAAATATTGATCCTATTAAGTGGAGTGAGGAAAGGAGAAGAGATCTTCAACACCTCTTTTAAGACAGGACAAACTGTCCTCTCACATCTCCATTGCAGACTATCAAAAACTTGATCACCTTCTACCTCAGATGGGTAGAATCAGAGTACTCCCTCCAGAGGCCAGGTTGCATTTGTGAAGCTGTTAATAACTATGGACAAGCTTTTAAAAACAAATTACATTTATTTCATTTTTCTTGGATATCTTCATGGAAATCAAAATGCTAAGACAACACAAAGAAGAATGAGGACGTGGCCCTAAATTGCTGGATTGCTGCTGAACAGCTTTGGACAGGCTGGAAAATGAAGCTGAGAATAGTTTCACTAAGTGAACATCAACATGGAGAGAAACTACAGTTTAGGACTAACGTATGGTTGCTGCACTGAGGTTAAGGTACCCTCTGTTTCACAAAGCTCCCAGCAAGGAGGAGTCACCCCAAATGCAGACCAATTTGAACAAAAGATTTCCAAAAGACAGTGAAAAAGGGAGGATTTTCTTTCTTTCTTTTTTTTTTTTTTTTTTCAGTTTTGCTACAAATGCAGCAAACCAGGTGACGGTAAGTAGTGTTGGAAAGACTTCTGAAATCCATAGGTAGAATCTGAAGTCAGTTACAGAGATTTCTATCAGCATCGTGCAAGATTTCCATCAGTGAGATTGTGACTTGATTTATTTCCCTGAAAGTTCTTTGTGAGGGACAGAGGACGGTGAGAGGCAGGACCTGTCTTGGTGACTGCGCATGGGGGAACACCTGGAGCTGAGCGCAGGACAGGAGGTCACTTTCAGAATGTGGTGGCTAAACTCAGCTAATCTCACTTCTCACATCCAGTCCTGGTCATCTGGGCTACTGAATTCAGGTCCATTAAAACTCAGAAATGTTTTTTCCTTTGGGGAAGTGGGGTTAAGTGGAGTGAGTACTTTCTAACTTCGGCTAGCATGTACATGATTTGTTGCCAGCAAGCATGCCATTTGCTCGTCTCTCTGGGGACAGTACTTGCTGATATCCTGAAGTCATAAATGAAATGATTTTGCTCATGTCATCACCATCCCTCCTGGGCATGATTGTGCTGCATCCACCTATCATGCAGAACCGCTGCCTGATAGGCTGCTGAGTGCTGAAATTCTTCCCTCTGCAAAAAATAAAGCATAGGTCAGCCCACTCCTTTTCAGCTCAGTGCTTTACACCACCCCACAGTACAAGCTGGAATGACGTATCCTTTTAAATGGCCTTTGACACTTGCTATTAAGAGCACTATATGGTGCTCTGCCTCTTGCTGGTGTCTGAGCTCCTGTCCAGCTTCATCCTCCAGCCCGTAGACTCTCAGGAGTGAGTAACTGGCATGCAATGCCATTTGTGTCTGTGGCAGAACATAAATAGCCAGCCCAAGCAATGTTCATAATCCCATCAGCTGCTTTTGGAGGCTGGTGATACTATAGAAAAAAGAAAAATTGAAGAAGCTCGACGCCAGCTATTAAGGATGAAATCATCGGAGAATCAGGGAGTGAAGTTAAGCCCTGTTTGCTTTGATCATCAGTTCTGTGTACAGTTTGCACACAACACACACATACTACACACAGCGAGGTCCACCGTCTAGTATTTTATTGTGTCTGACTATTTTCAAGATAGCTTTATCAAGGTTTCTTACATCTATTGTTGCTAACCAGCATCAGCAGCAACACTTTCCTATTAACATGGCTCAGTTTCTTCTCCTCCTACTTTGTTCTACCATTGGCATATCTACTAGAGCCCTGGATGGTTATTTTTATCCACCAAACTGCTGTTTACAGTTTTATCTTATCTGGCTTAGATTGCTTTCATGTATTTCTTTTTAGTGATTTCCATCATCAAGACATTATTTTGCCAAGCTGGCCTTTCAAGATTTATTGTATTTAATTATAAACATAACATCTCATACCTCATAAATAATGTCTGTACCTGAAATTATTAGAACAGCAATTCATAAATAACATGGCAACTCTATCTATGTAACTCCTGTTAAGTTGCCTGTAGTAATCATAGTGGAGGTAGAATTTAAGGAGAGATATTAAAGAGAATAATGCAATGGCTATGAAAATCTTAATACACAATGGTAAGCAATGGAAGAGGAAAGTTAGAGTGATTACAGTTTAAATCACTGCATACAGGCCTACCAGTTTAGGCAGAAGTCAAGAGCTCAAACAGCAGAGAAGAGGTTATGGTTAATACAGGGATAGACCATAGAAAGCTCAAATGTGAAAGTGAGTCAGTAAAATATTCCTGAGAATGTTGGAAGTAAAATACAATGTCAGTCAGCCTTCAGAGCACCTCGCAGCATCTTGGGCGTCATTAGAGTATGGAATAATCTTTTCAAATAGTCACTTTTATACCATGTTGGGTAGGACTGTAGGAGAAAAGTTTGCAGGTACTTACTGGATCTGACAGCATTTATGGACTGGCTCAATGCAACTGAAGGGAACACATGTCTTCTGGTGCCAGATCCTTAGGACAGTTTAAGAAAGTCAGAAAGTCAGTGAGGTGAATAACATGATGTCTCTCCAGTCTCAAAAGCAGTTTGCACATTTTGGAAATCACACTTGTTTCCAAGCTCTGAGACATCTGGAATTGGTAAGAAAGGAAAATGCTGGCTGAAATCCTGAAAAGACTCCCTGGTAAAGAATTAATGGCCAATGGCATACTTAGTGCCAGGCAGCATGTTTTGCATTGAGGATCAATCAAACAAATTTATATATGAGGAAGGAAACTACCTTTGCCTCATGCATGAACTGTTAGTTCACATATATAAGGAAAAGAGATGTGTGGTCGTACATTGCATCACTATTTTAGAAGATGCATCTTTGCTGTGTATAGGGGTGGATGAGACCAAGGTTCGGTCATTTGGCATGAGTGATCCCAGTGGAGAGCTGCAGGTACTAGGAAATGAGAGGGGATGAGAGAAGCATATAAACCTGCATGGAACTGCCATGTAATTTTAATGAGCATGTTAGGGGCCAGTAAAAGTGCTAAGGAGGACCTTCAGGGCTTTTTAGCTTCTATTGACTTTCTGAAGTTATTCCAAATGCAACTACTGCCTACAAAAGTTGGCAGCTTGGCTACAATCAAAACAAGAACCTGGTGGTACAGTGAACGGTACCGGTATTCCCTAACTTAAGCAGTGAAAGTACTTCACAGCTGTCATGTCTGTTCAGATGAGCTTTTACAAACTCCAGAGATTCAGATTATTCATTTAGTTTAAAGCAAGGTTGTGTTCCCACAGCTGAAAGGGATGGAGTTATTGCAGACAGTTCACAGCTAAACATCCTCCATTCTGGAAGGTATCCAACCCAGATGTGAGAGGAAAATCTTGGTTCTGCTGAATCTAGTGGAAAAATTCCCAACAAAACCAACGATGGTAACATTTCAATTTGAACTTTCTGAGATAACCTCGCACAATTTAGGGAGAAGGTGTTGCTCAAGGGGTCATTTTTTACTGTACAACATGTTCATTGCTGTCCCACTTGATAGCTGGGAAAACAAGGGATGAGTCAGTCCCTTCAGCTTATGAAAGTAATCTGCCCTTCTTGACCTTTCCATCAGCCCTAATTAGAGTAATGAGATTAGAGTAAATGTTATGGGAGGTGCAGCATAGACAACCTTTCAATGCCTTTTTGTTGTTTAAAAAACCAGCAAGCTGATTTCTTGGTCACTCAGCATCTGTTTAGGCATTGATACAGTTAGACAGTGAAAGCTAGAAATCTCTAAAAGATTTATTGTGATTTATGTGCCTTGCCAACTGCTGAGTGGGCTGGATTCTGTTTTGAGGTTCCCTGTTATAAATTCAAATAAATTATGGAAAAGAGGACTGGGAAAGGCCTGCCATTTTATTACCCTGTTCTGCATCTGTAAGAGCAGCCCCTCTTTAGCAGATATATGTCAAAGATATGCACACATAGTGTATAATCCAAAACATAAATCTTAATGTATATTTATGTGTTGGAGATTCTTTCATCTCCCTGGGTGAGCTACTGTAGGATTTGTCAGTTCCTACAGCACATGTACTGTCCTAATCCAGACTCCTCTGACTGCTAATGAAGTTGATTCCATCTTGTTTTACATTGATGGAAATGGAAAAACATGGACTATCTGTAACAATCCTTGCATGTATATGAAGATAACTGTCATGTTTCTGTGACACTTCTCTGTTCTAGAATGAATAAAGGTAATTCTTCTAACTTCTTCTATGAGGGTGAGGGTTTTAAAAGTTTTTGTTTTCTTCTTGCTCTCCTCTAAAAAGTTTCTCATTTGTCTAGGACATAAAGTGAAACATCCAGAGCAAAATGCTGTACTAGAGCAACAACTCCCCATTAAATAAATTAAGCTATACAAAGGGAATGAAAATGTAGAATGACTTGCACTGAAAATAAAATTATTTCAAAATGACATTAACTATTCCTATCACAATTCTCAGTGAGTACAGAGCAAAGCAAACCTGTCATGGACTGACCTACTGCCAGTAACACACTATCACTTAATATATTATTATTTAAAAGATGATTCATAAAATAATTATCTTGGTTTTTTTTCTCTGTCTTCTTACTGTTCCCATCCAGCAAGAAACTTCCATGACATCAGTTTGGGTAGTGTTATTTGGCTCCTGCTGAGGAAAAAGGACCAGTCTTGCAGTTATGCTGGCTACCATTTAATCCTGATTTATTTACTGATGGCATATTTCCTCCTTATTTACTGACAGCATACTTCAGGTATCACAGCCTTGCAAAGACAGACTGAAATTCAACGTGTCTGCATATTAATATCTGAATGTCTTCCGCTGCTTCATCAGACTCACATCTGTACTACCTTCACTGGGCAGCAAAGGGTTACACATACCACAGCTGGGGGCCAAAGTGACACCTGGTGTAACACAGCAATGAGGAAAATCAGATGCTTGTGTCCTCCCAAAGATTAATTGCTGTTGGAGACGGGGGCAGAATTTCTTTGATTATTATAATTTGTACCTGGAACAAGAGGTATATCCTTTCCTTTCTAGGCTAGCACTTATTCTCTGCAGCTGCCTGCCAAGAAAGACATTTAGCTTGAGATCGCTGGTAGCGTGAAGGAAATTTTCATTTCCCTTTAAGTAAAGAAATCCTGCTGTAGAAATCATTTGAAATATGCAAAGGAGGCTTATGTGCAATGGGACAGAAGCCCTCTCCAGCTGTGGAATTGGCCAAAGTTATGAAAAAGGAAGCGCTTGTTTTAAAGTGTGTGAGACACTGTGCTGGCTCACAGCATAAATTATGCATCTTCCCCTTCCTGCGGGCCTGCACTTGTGTGTTCATGGCTGAACACACAGTCCTTGGCTGCAGTGGAAAGAAGCTGTCTGCATAACAAAGGAAATGGAAGGTTTGCTACTGGGCAGAATAGTCCTGTCCTTAATGACACTGGAGTGTGCTGTTAGGATGGCTGCAGATTGTGCTCCTTCCTGAGAAAGGAGCACAATCTGAAAAAACCAGTGCTCACCTTCCAATAACCATCCCAAGTAATTATCATTCAGTAGATGAAGGGGAAACAAAATTTAAAACTTGTGAGGGAAATGAGGATAATTGCATCAATGGAAAGTGCTTTCTTGTTCCAAACTGAACTAAACTTGTTGATATCACATTCAATCTTACTCAGACCTCCTCCTCTTCCTGTCCCCTATACTTACAGCGTTGGTTAAATGTATGTCCAGAGCTGGTTAAAAGCCCAGTCTCATTCACACCATTAGCATGCCAATATGCACTCAGGTTCAGATTTAGTTTGAGACCCAGCGCATTCGCAAAGATACTTCTCCATGAGCCGAGTTTGCCAAGTTGTGCTTGGGCTTTTGTACTCAGAGCTGGGAGGAAATGCTGACAGCTGAATTTGCCCCAGCCACAGAGAGGGAGCCTGAGCATGGAGTATGAGAACCCCTGCCCAGACCCTGTGTCAGGGGGAGCAGCCAGCAATGCGGGTGGGCAGTGGCTGGAGACAGAGCTAACCAAAATCAGCTCTGCTCTTACCAGTGATGCAGATGTGTCTTTGTGCTCTCTGTGGTAGGCAAAACACACAAATGTAAATTTCTCTTTGCTTTCTACCATCAGCCATGAAAAATGCTGGAAGCTGTCATGTGCCCAAATGAGTATTATTTCTTGTATCATCTCTTTAAATAAGTATATGACAGAAAAACAGAGCACAATGCAGAAATTAGTATTTAATATTACTTGAAATAATAGTAAATGCTACCCAGTGGAGCAACTTTTCACTGCATAATCTTCTGGCTTGGTAATTAAAGTGAAATGGAAATGCAATCTCTACACAAGCATGAGACAGCAAGCGCACGGAGCATTTTCAGTGCAGAGGAGAAGCCAGCGGGTCACTTGGTGGTACCGATTATCGGAGCTCTGACTCTGAAGGGGAAGCCTCAAAACTAAGTGAAGCAAGCAAAAAGCCAAAAATGTGTCCTCAGCTTGTGGCTACGCAGCCGTGTACTCTGCAAGCCTGCACGGGAAGTGTAGTATCTCTTGAAGTGCTCCGGGAGATATACGATGTGTTTATTACATCCAAGAGCGAGCTGTAAAGTACAACAAGTAGAGAACAGTCTTTAAGAAGGCACTGACAAGTTTAGTTTAAATTAGAGAATAGTCAGGCTATGGCAGTGATACAAAACATGTTCCTATAAAACACGAGGCTATCTCTGACTGCAATAGTGTTGTCCTTTTTGTATTTCATTGTCAGAAAAGCATACTAACTGCAAAATACTACTCAGCCCTCATAAAACTGTACTCAGTTTTTGAGTGCTTTATTTATGGGATAACCAGTGTGATGACATTTTAAATGCTCCCTCTTTGAATGGCAATGATGATCTAATGATGATTTAAGTGATCTTCTCAAACAGTCCTGTATTTAGGAAACTGAAATATATGAAAAGTATTGCTATGTAAATGCCAGTGAAAGTAATTAAGCAATGAAAAATTTAAGCTGATATCTTTGTTCCCTTTTTCCCTCTTCTATTGAGATTTTAAAAAGCGAGCAGATCTATGATGTCCCGGGAAGTATTATGGGATGAAAATAAGGCATGATTGAAGAAAAGCTTTCCATCTTCTCTATTGCAGTTGCCACATGATATTTCTACAAAAGTGCAGAATTAAGCATAAATGAACTGTACTCTGGGCTCCCTAAACATAATTTAATGGCAAGCAGTCATTTCAGAGTATAAACTGCTATCTCCATTTTAGCAGAAAATAGTTTATCAGGGGACTCATAGCCTGAAAGATATTGAATGCTTCAGAATAAAAAGAAAAAGTCTGCTAAGCATGTTGCCCAGTGACTCTGTGAATTTCTGTTAATGGAAGATTTTTATACAGATGAGGCAACATGCTTCAGAAATCGTTTAGCAGGAGAGGCCCTGTAGTCTTCATGCCACAGCAATGCTGAAGTAATGGTTCAGATTCAGCTGATCCTTGAGGACAGAAGTTGCAAATCAGTGGATGGCTTGAGGTTTCTTACAGAAGGTTTGGAGTTTCATGATTCTACAATATATTTACAAAACCAATCAAATAAAGATAAGACAAATTAAGATTAAGAAATGACAAGGCAGAAATCTAGAACTGGAACAAAATTCCTAATCATCTTTCTGGGATGTGTTTCTTTTGAAGTTCAGTGTGGATAAATTATTTTTATTTTCTTCTATATTTATTCTAATGCCAATACCTTGGTGTTGATGTATCTGTATGCTGATTCATTTTTATATATAGCATGTTCTCTACTCAATGAATTCACTCCTTAATTTCTGTACAGCAGCATATATTTCATTAGATGCTTTTCCCTCCTGCAGAGATAGATGTCTCTGAAGAAACATTTATCACTGATTACTGTGGAAAACATTCTTGAATTGTGAGCTATGTACTGAGTTTCTCTGTCTTTTGTTTTCTTGGGTTACTGTTGTAGTTTAGCCCTGGTCACCGCACAGTTTCTTACTCTCCATCCCCCTCCCCAGTGGAATGGGGGAGAGAATTGTGAAGAAAGGAAAACTCGTGGGTTGAGATTAAGATAGTTTACTAGAATAGCAAAGGATAATGACAATAATAACAGAATATAAGGATACTAAAATAAACAAAATGAACAACGTGTGATTTCTCACCACCCGATATCCCAATGACCGATACAGCCCATCCAGAGCAGCGATCACAGAAAACAAAAAAAAACCCAAGCAGCAAGCAAAGGAGCAAGAGGGAGCCATGCCCACCCTGGCCAACCCCACTTATATACTGAGCATGACGTTTGTGGCATGGAATACTCTCTTTCGCCAGTTTGGGTCAGTTATTGTGGCTATATCCCTCCCAGCTTCCTGCATCTACACATTAGCGAGACCTGGAATGCTAGACAGTGTCCTTGGTCTCATCAGCAACAACCCATAACATCAGTGTGTTTATCAACATTCTGCACATTCGAAATCCAAAACATGTCAGCTACTGAGATGAAAATCAACTCCATCCCTGATGAAACCAGGACAGTTACTCTATCTGTTTCCAAGACACAGTCTCCTATGTGGCCCTTCATTTAATTACAGTTGATTATTAGGTTAAGTTCTTTTTCTGCAATTAAAAATGCTTCATTATTTTATTAATATTTACCTTGATTAATAGAGACTACTCTGCAACCCGTTTTTTTTTATCTTGAAGCAAATATGACTCAAAAGGGTTTACTATTTATTTAAATAGTAAACAGACAAAATGGAGAAAAAACTGTTATGTCACTCCTCTGGTCTACAGTAAGCCTTGGCTCACTAGGTAGCATGTTTTGGTAATCTCTCACTCCTTTTGGACCCGCCATGTCTCAGTCTGCAGTTGCACATGGGCAGAGAGTGACCTCTCAGTCCTCAGCTGGACACTGAACAGGCAAAATTTTGCTCTGAACTTTTATTAACAGAAAACCTTTAGGAAGATCTACATCTTCAAAAAGGACCTGGTGCATAATGAACTACTCAGGACCAGTGAGAAGTGCTATGGGCCTCAGAAAAAACCCCAATTATTCACTCCCTCTTCTTCTCCTTGCTCTGTAATCTAGACGTGACTCTGGACAGCCCAGTCCCACACTACTGAAATGTTTGCCTCTTGCCCTTGGTACAGCGGGAGTGTCCGTCACCCCACATTTCATTTGGATGGCCAAACAAGCTATAAGGCCAAGAACAAAAGGTCTTCTTTCCATCTGATTTTCTGTGAGTATATTTTGTTAAGTAGTTTAAAAACTCTACATATTTTATAAACATTATCTGGATTTATCACCTGTGACTTCATGCTCTTCTTCCAGGAATTAGCTCTTTGAAGTGCTTTCCCAGAGAATTTTACAACTAAGATATATCTGTTCCATTGTAAACTTACTGTCACTACTCTTTCTTTTCAGATAGACAATACAACAAGGTCCTGGGCTGCTAGAATTTGAACTAGCTTCTTAAGCATGCACCAGATCAGTGTAGTGAATAGATATCCCTGAAGTCTTCCCATCCTTTGGAGACTCCAAAGCCAAAGGTTTCTACGAAAGGAAGAAAATGTGTCAAACTAGTACCTGCTCTAAACCCTGTGACTTGTTCTATCCGACTGCAGATGTCATTGCTCAAGGACATCGTGGTCCTGAGTGTGAAAGGACTCAGCAAAATTGAGGGGTGGAAATTAATCCAATGCATATTAATAAACACAGAATTTCTTTCAAGATCTGTAATGACCCATGAAGAAAAAGATGGGTCCAGTGATTCCTGTTTTCGCAAGGGCAACAGAAAGGAGACAGTCCTAGAGTGACAATCTTCCTGTCATTCCTGTCCTTGGCCAACTACAGAAGGAGCTGTAACTGTGCAACATGGGGAACCTATTTTGTACAGCACTGACTTGATTTTAATTGACCAATTATTTAGGCAATTCAGTCACACACATAAATGCTATCATTCTTTTGCTTAAAGACTAGCACCAGATTATAAAATGTGGCAGCCCTTCATCCCTCCTAGTGAAACTGAGCCACTACACTGAAATGGAAAGGGAAAGTCACAAAATAGGAACCAAAGTGCTGCTTGTTGATGAGTAGTCTTTCTGGGAGAAGGGGTTTGGGGTATGGTGAAAACCGGTAACTTTTTTATTTTAGTCAATGGTCTTTTGTCCAAAAACAGCAGCAGTGGGACTCAGGACTGGAGCCTTAATAACTTATCAGTCTCCATCTTATTTTCTCTATTAGCCTTTGTGCCTTGCAAAAAGAAATGAGAAAATTCCCTTGCAGAGAACAAGAAAAGAAGCCTCTCCTTCTCTCCAGATGTCTATTTGAAGGCAGTTTTCCAGAAGGCGATTCACATCCCCATCTCCCGTTTAGGTTAAAAAATAAGGGAGCATTGGCCTAACTTGATGATTCCCACCTAAATAACTAAATTAACAACCCAGCTTCTTGCACTAAAAGTCACTTCTGCTTCTTCTCTAATTACCTGTGGGTTTTGTGTGTTTGGTCTGCCATTGTAGAAGTAATCTTAGAACACTCTATCTAATTGAAAGAAGTAATTAAAAGACAAAAGACACATTAACAGTATGGTATTGAAATATACTTCTGGGACAGAGCAGCTGAGTAAAATGGCAGGCTGCGTAAGATCTTTTGAGGATTGTTACTTTGCAGGGCAAAACCACTCTTTTAAAGAGGAAATAAATATCACTAAAAATGTTTGAGAGTTTGGTTTCAGAGGTGGTAGAAGATGTTCTTTACACCTCAAGACTCTTACACAGAAGTTAGAAAAATGAAAAACATTCACCGATTTGAAAACTGTTAGGAATTCAGTCTTGATTTTTATACCAAATGCCATAATCCCCCACATTGTTTAACACGGATTTGTTACTTGTGTAGGTGCCCTTTGTGTTGCTATGATAGCATCATTGTTCCCACAAAACATATTACATTTTGTTCTTTAATGATTAATCACTCCACTTCCCTATTAACAAAAGCAGCAAGTGGGATACTAGTTTCTTTCCTCCCTGATGAGCAGAACCTTTTATGCAGTTTCCTTACAATAGACAGTAAGTAGAAATGGAGACTGGTTTTGTATAGATGTTAGTAAAAGCTGCCAGACAGCCTCACAGGGTGCATGAAAAAGACCAAACCAACTAAGGAAGCATTTCACATGCATATAGGCCTTTACTAACAGTATATTCAACATTTTCAAATGACTCCTTGAACAAAATTCAGAGGAAGTGAACTTCTGATACTCTTTGTACAGTGTTCCTCACACTATTGCTGACATATATGTAGGTCAGTGCTGTTTCTCTATGGAACACTAAGTGGCACATCTTGCCTGAAGATATCCATCTCTGTTGATGTCAAAAATCTCAAACATAAAAGCAGCAAGATGAACAGACAAATGAAATCAATTTAATTCAGCAGCATAAGGAGCTGGGTTGTACTTTTTATTAAGATTAAATAAATGCACACTCAGATGACTGCTGGGTGTGAAATGACTTGATTCCTTTCACACATACACTCCATAAGTATGAGTTCCTCAGTAAAGGAAATAAATAACGCTTGCATTTGTAATTTGATTGTAGCAGGAATACAATACCACAGTTACAAGTGAAAAGTTCTTGAGGTAATTCTGCAACTCTCTCTTATTCTTTCATTTTAGTCTCTATGAAGGCAACATTTTCAAAGGCCTTCAATGTTGAGTGATATAAACTTTGCAAGTGGCTACTTGCATATGCAAACTGTGCACGAGCACACACAAAAGCGTGTACTATGACTATGAGCTGACTTTTCTATTGTGCTTGAAAAAAATCCCAGCTTGAGTGACATCTACACTGAACGTTTATGACCAAAGAACATTACAGCCTGTTCTTGAGTGTTGCTTTTAATACCAAACCACAAGCACAAGGAACAGGAAAATAGAATCAATGGATGATAATATTTTTAGCAATACATAACAATATTTTGCAGGACCAGGAACTAGCACACTAATACTTAACCTTATGGAGTGTTGTATGCCCTCTCTTCACTCTGTTGAGCTACATAGCTCCTTTACAATATAACATTTCAGGCCCTTTTCAGGTTCTCATCATTTAAGAGAGTGTTGTAAGGCACTACACTGCAGCAGTCTGGGATTTCATCCGAAGTCTATTTAAATCTGTTGAGAAACAGGTGATGACTGGTGATACTGTATCTCAGGCACATGCTTCATGTGTATGGGATTCTTAATTGAATATAAATGTTTTGCCAGAGAAGCAGGCACAAGAGTGATTTGCTTAGTCAAGGTCTATGAAAAAAAATGAGATTATCCTGTCAGCACATAATGGTAATTATCTTATGCTGCTTGGCTTCTGAGGCACTTCCTTGTAACTTGAACTAATTCAATACTAATTCACTGAACACAATGAACCAGGGATATTGTGCCATTAAATTACCTTAAATAGCTTTGTAGCAACTCGGCAGCAACTCAGCTGGCATTGCATAGATCTTCATCATTGGTTATCCCTGGTGTTCTTACAAACTGGTATGTTTTACTGGGATATTTTTTGCTGTGTCGCATTGGTTTATATATGAGCTACTGAATATGAGATTAACAGTCCATATATTCCGCTTGTTTTCTTTGTGCAGCTAATGAAATAATTAAAAAAAAAAATTTGTGTTTTTTCTTCCCTTGATGTTTGATCTCACAGTAATCCTATTAATGCTGAGATATGAAAGAATCATAAAAACAAGCTTTTTTTTAAACTAATTGAGCAAATTTTGAGACTATCCATGAAGTAATTTAATCACCTGCTCTACAAATGGGACACGACAAGCACAACTGCAGACCACAAGGCACTGCACAAATACAGACTTTGTTTAAAAACTGTCAGAGCAAGCAGATTTGGATTTATCTGAATTAGTTTATTTACTTTGGCAATTTATGCCTTGACTAAGTTCATCGGAGTACTCAGCAAATGAGGTATTTCATAGATTTCTTTTGGAGTAACCACGTGCTAATATTCATAGATTAACCTCTCCTGAGAATATTTTCACAAACATTTTGCATTTTGATGGAAACCTTCATCAAGCAAGCCCACACCTGCGAACTCTTGCTATATGCATAATACATGATTAATGGGCAAGTGAGAATCGGCCTTGAGCACCGTGAGTGATTCTTAATAAAGAATGCTACAAATAATTTATATTAAGAAGGAAATTTATTATCTGGCATTGTTCAAGAAGAATCTTGACTAAATCCAGAAAAAACCAGGCTGCCATGGGTCTGAGAGCAGCACGATGGCAGGGGTTTTGCTGCTGCTGCCCCGGGGCTGTGGGTGTTCCTGCCCCGGGGCTGTGGGGAGAGGCTCTTGGCTGTCCCCATCCCCAGGGAGGTGCCTGATGCCCAGGGCTGGGGCTGTTCCCACTGTCTCCCCAGTCTTTCTGGCCGGGAGTGGGATGGGTCCTGCCTGCCCAAAAGCCCCTGTGGCCCCCAGATCCCTCTGCAGGGAGCTGCTGGCCTACAGGGCCCTGATCCTCTGCCTGGAGAACAGGCCTGCAGGGCCAGGTAGGAAGAAACAGTGGTTTTTTTGTGATATTTTTTAAGATGTAAAGACTTCATTTAAGGATTAAACATGAAAAAGATTAAGAGCACTAGAGGAATTTCAGATAACTGCATTTTATTTAAGATATCAGTACAGCATTCAGATTTGTTTTGCAAATAACTCAACCACTGCTAAACACCACAAAAGTGAAAGAATTACCTCAGAGAGTCAAGTGACTACACAATAAATTAAAACTGATGGTTTAAAGTTGCTTTGAGGGTTTTCACTACAATGACGAAGGTAGTACAAAATCATCCAGTGTGTGTAAAATCACAACCCTGCCTCATCAATAGCAGCAAATATTTTCTGTCTGAGATGAGCCCGATGACAAAACACTTCCATGGCAATACTGTGGTATGAAGTTATGTCCTTCAGGGACTGCAGGGAAGACACAATTCACAGAATCATAGAATCATAGAATGGTTTGGGTTGGAAGGGACCTTCAAAGGTCATCTAGTCCAACCCCCCTGCAAGGAGCAGGGACATCTCCAACCACATCAGGTTGCTCAGAGCCCCATCCAACCTGGCCTTGAATGTTTCCAGGGATGGGGCATCCACCACCTCTCTGGGCAACCTCCCTCAGTGTAAAAAAAAATTTCCTAATATCTAATCTAAATCTACCTCCCTCTGTTCTGAAACCATGACCCCTTGTCCTGTCACAACAGGCCCTACTGAAGAGTTTCTCCCTGTCTTTCCTGTAGGCCCCCTTGAGGAACTGAAAGACGGCTATCAGGTCTCCCCGGAGCCTCCTCTTCTCCAGGCTGAACAGCCCCAACTCTCTCAGCCTTTCTTCTTAGGAAAGGTGCTCCAGCCCTCTTATCATCTTTGTGGCCCTCCTCTGGACCTTCTCCAACTGGTCCATGTCCTTCAATTCCTCTGAGAAATGCTGATCTGGGTGCCATGCTTCTTATCTCTGGACTGGGGAATATGCTAGAGAAAAAGAATCCATTATCTAATTAAAATGTGGGTTTTGAAATAAATGTTTATTGCAAAAGTACAGAAGAAGAAATAAAATGTTTTGTATCAGAGAATTTAAAGTCACTTGAGTGTATGTTACTAAAATCTTGTCTTGTTAAAAGTTGAATTATTGTAGATGCAATGGCAAAATAAGCAACAAACAGTTAAATAAAAGCAACAAATGACTGAAGTGCTCCCAAATAAAATTATATGAACTGTTAAGCCAACTATATAAAAAGGTGAAATTAAAGGCTGTATACCTCCACCTCAATGCTCCTGCAGAAAAATGGCCTTTCCATCAATGCAGGTTTGTTTTTCGCAAGTTTTGAAATTACAAAGTATCATAAATGCAATTATGAAAAAGCCAAAGTCAGAATAGCTATAGGAAATGTGTGTTGGAATGACCACCAAATCAGTATTAGATACAGGAAAAAAAACAGAGCAAGGAAAGAATCTGTAACATGGAAGAAAGGATGAAGACAGAAACAGAATGGAAAGAACACTATTTTCATTATTAAACCAGACTTTGGGAGGACTTGGCAAGATGGATATTGGCTAGTCAAAATAACAGTGATTAAAGAGGTATCTCCTCACCCAGACCAGTGCTGGCTCTTGCAGTCAGTGGCTCCAAAGGCAGCTGTTGCTCAAGACACATCTGGACTTGGCAGAGGGGGGAAGCAACCACAGACACTGTTGTACCATAGTATTTTTCAAGGTGATCATCTCTTTTGGTTAAATTGAGTTTGGGGAGCCTCACTTCAGGCTCTCAGATATTCCTGAAGAGAAGACATAGCCTTATCTTATTCCTATTATTAATGACTACATATTTTAAAGAGAAAAATGGTAGGATTTCTGTTAGGTTTAAAACACCTAACAATAATTTACCCTGTATCTGTCTAGCAAAGTCCTTCATTAGATTATTTTTATTTCTCTGATTTAATGAAAATAAATTCAATGAAATTATTCACCTGTTTATATTTTCCTATTTTATAAACTGTTATGATAATCCATGATAAACTAAGAATGACTTGCTTTTGACTGAAATTCCTCTCATTATCTCTCAACCATTTCCAGTCATGAAGGTTAGTGAAAAGGACATAAAGCTAACATTTGAGAATTAGAATGTATTTTTACAAATATATTTAGATAAAACAACTTCTATTGAAGGAATAGGCATTCTGTCACAAGGTCTCCAAATACAGCCATACCAAAAATCTGTAGCTGATGTAACTAGTATTAGTTATTGGGTTTGGTTTGGTTTTTGCTTTTTTTTTTCCTTAGGAATCAAATTATTCTAATTAAGGGCTGCATTGATTTTACTTGACTGTAATTGCAGTATTTCCTAAGACAGGGCAAAACAATGTGAGAAAAAAAGTGAGAGGTTCACTTGGAGATGGATGTGACAAGACATGAATATTAAATTCAGCTTTTTGTGTTCTGTATTCCACTGGTTATATATTACTTTTCAATCAACTCAAAATACTCTTACTATGCTGTGTAATGAAAAGAAAGACCAAATGTTACGGACAACAATATTCTGCTGATAGAATGAGTCAGAATCATATTCAACAATTCTTTTTTGTTCAAATATTTCATGTAAATCCGTAGGACTTCTGTGCTGTAAGGCTTTCAAGATAGGGCATTCTGAATGCATTATGAACAGGGTTCAGAAATTTCTGATTTATTATTTTCTGAGGTTCATTTTTCTTTAAGTGTGTTTTATTCTAGAAACTACTCCTGACAAAAGACTGCAGATGGGGAATAAAACCCCTAGCTGTATGTATATCTGGGTATAGCCACAGAGACATGAGCCATAGCCACTCAGAAAGATGTCTGAGAATCAGAAGGGTAAAAGTGAGAAAACTCATGGGTTGAGATAAAGACAGTTTAACAGGTAAAGCCAAAGCTGTCCATGCAAGCAAAGCAAAAGAAGGGAGATGTTTAGCCATCTCCAGGAAAGCAGAGCTCCATCACATAAGATGGTTATTTGGGAAGATAAACACTGTTACTCTGAACACCCTCCTTCCTCCAGCTTTTATTGTTGAGCACGGTGTTATATGGCTTTTCGTCAGTTGGGGTCAGCTGTCCTGGCTGTGTCCCCTCCCAGCTTCTTGTGCACCTCCAACCTCCTTGCTGGTGGGGCAGCATGAGAAGGAGAGAAGGCCCTGACTCTGTGTAAGCACTGCTCAGCAATAAAGAAAACATCCCTGTGTTATCAACACTGGTTTGGTCACAAATCCAAATCAGCACCCTATGGGCTGCTATGAAGAAAATTAACTCTGTCCCAGCCAAAACCAGGACTTTATCCTAGCAATTCCTGGTTTCAAAGAGTGATGACTGCAGAGAGGTACCCTAGAGCCAGCTCATGAATGGGGCAGCAAGGAAAGCATTATTCACAACTTCTCATAATATAAAACTTAAGGGATACCCAATGAAATTATTAGGTCACAGTTTTAAAAATAATTACTTTTTCAGACAATGCATAGTGAAATTGTAGTACTCAGACTTTGAGGATGCTGTGGCCGTCAAAAAGGGTATAATTGTGTTTGGTCCAATTAATAGAGAACAAACCTAGCAGTGAATGTTAAGTAGTAAGCAGCTGCTGGATGCAACTTTGACCCAAGATATCCCCAGACTAGTATAAGCTGCAAACTGGGTGAATACATGCAGGAAATAATAATTTTATTCACAGTTTTCTTCTCATCACTTTTCCCCCTGCATCCACCACAAATTCCCGCCAGAGACAGACTAATCACCTGGGCTTATCTGTGGATTGGTATAGTATGGCATTTATGTTCTTATCTTCCAAGACGTTATTCACAAGTGAACACAAACCAAGACTGAGCAAGTGAAAATCACCAGGCCTAGGATGAGCCAGTATGGCTGCAGCCATCTCTAAACATCACAGTCCAGGATATTAGGAAGTGCAGTTCACATTGCACATAAGTAACATCTTTATGAAAGGACTTAAAATGCATCTGTGAAAATAAAGGTCTTTGGAGACGTGGATTAAATAGTGTCACCTTGGCAAGCAAATATTTAGAAGAATGGAAAAAACCCTCACTGTTACCCACACATTTATATAAGCAGTAAATGCAGTTTATGGGCGGATGTTATCATAACCTATGCTCACAATCACTTTGCTGTTCTCTGCAATTGCCAGAGCAAAACATTTCTGCAAGAACATAAAGATAACGGCACAGTTAAATTTAGTTGACTATTTTAATCTTAAAATCCAGCCTCTAAACACATATAATTGATAGTATATGAATGAGTCATGGGAACTTGCTTTTTATGAAGAAAATTACTAATGTTCAGTTCTGGCTTTTCTCATTACTTTTTATATCACCAGTTTCCTTCCAGTACGCAGTTTAGTGATCATTGATCCACAACATTTATAGGAATTTAAATGTATTGCAGATGCGGAGTAACATGGCTCCTGCCATTTCAAAATGCTCATGACTTTCCAAGCTATCTTACTTCCCTCTTTGTTCTTTATGAGCAGGTCATTATTCACCAAGTTTTTAATGATGAACTCCTGCTTTCCTCAGGCTGGAACCCATCCCTTTCACAGACAGCCTGCCAAGTCCTCTGCACCTTGCTTTCAGTCCAGCACAGCTGGGAAGGTCAGCTATGACCCACAGAGAAAAGGCACCGAGACCAGAAAGGCAAAGTGGGACTACTCATGATGTTGTCACAGGACACTGAAAAGCCCCAAACTGGATGGAAATAGGGGAAGCCATGGAAGCTGTTATGATCTCACCCATCCACATAATTTTTGAGACTCCCTTTTTAGTTATCTAGCATACATGGAATGTCAGTCATCGCTCTTGATCACATGAAATATATGGTGTGCAACTCACAGGGTTAGAAGCATTGCTACACTTCAAGGATTCCAGCAAAATGCTCCCATTGCCACAGCCACATGGGAACTGGCAAACCAACTCTGTCATCATTTCCAGTAGTACACATTTCAGGGACATCTCCACTGGTTTGTATAAACAAGAATTTGGAGCTAGAAACTTTAAAAATGGCCCCTCTCTGGCCAGAAAAGAAACACAAATGCATTTTTAGTCATTTAAATAGTTACCAGCATGTAGCTACATACGTTTCTAAGAAATAGATTTGAATAACTGTATTAAATCAATTTAATTCATTCATCAGCACACGACTCAGCTCATGGTCGGAGTGTCACTTGCCATTAAAAGTGCCAGCTACAAATTCATATCACTAACTAGCACACAAAACTCTAAGTCCTCTAGCAAAAAGTCTGTAGTCCAAAGCGCCAAACTTGTATCCCATGTCTAGAGGCGTAGTAACTGTATGTATGGGAGGAAAGCACATCAGACAGACAGCTACAAGAATAGTGTGACTTGAATGGGATGAAAAGATTTAAGTACTTCTTTTTTAAGGAAAAAGTAACTTAAGGAATGGAATAAATAAAAAATGGAAGGAAATCAAATATGAGTTTGCCACAGCTAACTGTACCAGAAAATCTAGTGTCCTTGTTTGATAACAGTTGATCTCTTAGACAAAGAGGGCGCCTGAATTAGTGCAAAATATTTGGCATGTGGCTGCCTGAAAATGTGAGGTAGGCAGAGAAGATGGGAATTACCATAAGCAGCACAGAAAAAATGCTGAAATGGCAGGCAATCCTATTTAGGATGGAGGGAGATATCAGAGGAATTCTTCAGGAATCAGTTTTGAGACTAATCTTATTTAACAGTAATCATGAACTAAATTCATAAGGCCTTGGTCCAGAAATGTAGAAATTTACTAATGAAACAAAGCTGATGACATGAAGTCAAGGAAAATCATCCTTACAGAGGGATTTGTTGTGTAAAGAAAATACAGTTACACAGCACTTGAAGATCAAAATGTTAGAAATGGGATTAAACATAACATCAGCCCATTGCGCAAAGGGCTGCTACTATAGACTTTGGCTATGAAGCAAAGTGCCATCCTTGCAGGTTCCAAGGCCAGGGTGGCAACAGTTTCCCTCTGAGAGGAGGACTGGACCAGAGATCCAGAGATACTTTCCAACCACATTTCTATGTTTCTATGAGAATGGATGAAAGAATGAAAGACTGATGTGCTAGCAACATCACTGACTATGAACTGCCATCGCTACTCTGAGGATGAACTTGCAGTCCCAGGTGTTTGGTAAAGTATTTCCTGTAGAAATAAGAAGTGATTTGGGAAAATGTGGGTTTCCAAGTGGGATGCTTTATACAGCTGTCATAACCTGTGCTCAGGAAATGTTAATTTTAACTTTAAAAAGTGTTAAAAGAGCAAGATAGGACTATGAGTCAGCCAAGATTTGGGATGTATCTGTCTAGACCTTTTAATACTAAGAAGTGTGTTATAAAACACAAAATATTTTTTGGGGTTTTAAACACAAAGTCAAACTTTAGTAGAAAATAACCTAGATGAATTAACATTTTCAAAAATAAGTAAGATAAATGATCAATAAATCTAATATAGAGGGGATTCTGGGGTGGCTGTAGTCTAGACTGCAGGATACATTGCAATGTTGTGATCCTACTTTTTTCCAAAGTTCTGAGTATTGTACAGTTTGAGAGACTCCACCGTGCTGATACTGTGATAGCAGGTAAGGAGAGATCGGAGAGTAAGAATTTTCAGCTCTCAAGAAAAACCACATTGCACAGACTATCTGTCTCCTCCAGAATGATTTCACAAGAACAGCCCAGGGTGGTCTACAATGGTTTTAGTAAACTTGCGCATATTTCTTGAAAAGGAGAAAATTGACAGACAAATGGCTGATTTGACCTTGTTGTCATCTAGAAAAAGAGTAGCTGGTGCTAATGACAGCATGCTTCACCTTAGTACACTTCACACGCAATCCTGCAACATGTCAATCTAAAACTTTCAAAAATGTCTATTCTTGAAGTTTCTGTGTTCTTTCTGCACTATCAGTGTCAAGCCAGCCTGTCTGCTGGTAAATTTGAGGCTTGTCTCCAGGCTTATTTTCACCAAAAGTTCATAAATCCACCCCAAAATCGTACCCTTAATCCTTTTTGAATTAAAACTTTGGCAGGGGAGGAGGCTATTTCAGAGTACAAGATGTGACTCAAAACAAGTCAAGTCTAAGGAAAGCTGAATTCATAGCTAAATAGCAGGGCTGTGATTCAGAAGATCTGGACTATGTCCTGGCCTGCCACACGCTTCCTGTATTAACTAAGCATATCTGAAATACTAAGTTTTCATCCTAGGAAAAATGTGATTAGTTCTATCAAGCTAATAAAATGGGAGAATTTATTAGCTGATATTTTTCAAGTGCTTTGACACATTTGTTTGAGACAGTATAGAGCTGCAAAAGATGAATATAAATTAGATTTCATCACTATGGATTACAAGGTGTCTACACCTGGAACTTATTCTGTTTCTTGGCAGGAGTATAAATTATTCATGCACTGCAGCTTTTAAATATGAAATACTGGTATAATCTTATCTTTCACTTGATAAAATTAATTTTCTTTGATTTCTCTCTTCATCATTCCTTCTACAGTCCCTTCTCTTCAAGCTACTAAAATTTCCCTATGTCCATAATTTACCAGTTGCTCTGGCTCTAAGAAAACTCAACTTGTAGCTCCTCTGGAGGCCACAGGTAGGATCTTATACTATCTTATACATAAGGGCACAGTGTGATAAGTCTTTCTGGTTTAAGCAGCCTCTGATCCCCTTTTCCCACCCCCATTCCTTTGCCTACACCAACTCTCGGTGTGCCAAATTAACCATTTGCTGGGCAGCATGGTGAAACAGAGCTGGGAACTGTTTTAAGCTAAAAATAACTGTATTTTGCAGAGTGATTTTCTTTTTGGGAGATGCACAGAGACAGAACAATGCCTTTGCCAAAGTATCAGAGAGAGAAGGCCAGATTGCTTAGCAGCACAACTCATGTCTGTGCTAAAATCCTGCAATTCCCTTCCCTTGCCTGCTGGACCAGGAACCTGGAGATTGCTCTGCACCGGCTATCACTGCTGGTTTCCAGGAGAGAGACAGAAACCAACCTCTTAGCTCTCAGCTCCGCTCCAGTGAAACTAATCTAACAAATAATGTGAATTGACAGCCCTTGCAGTATCATAAACAAAACGCTTTGATTGCTTAATTAACTGCCTGATCACAGTCCTGCTCCTTTCCAACAAAACCAGTCCAATTGTTCTTTCCAGTTCCATACAGAAGTAAGCTGCACTTACACAAAATCACTCAGAGCTGGCAATACCCAGGGTATGCTGCATTATTTAAATTCTGGATGTCACTCTCAGAAATAAATAATGTGAGCTGAAACCCACAAATACAGCCAATATGCCTATGATTTATTCATAAATGGAATAGGATATGAATGGAATGGGGTCCTACACACTATGTATTAGTGAAAGGGTTATTAGTCAAATTAAGTAGCTTTGTTCCAGTTACACCACCTGTGACATCATTAGAGCTTTGTACAGCCTCACAGGGAGAAAACAGCAAACAAAAAAGTGCTTTGAAAATTATTCATATGATGATGCAAAAGGTTTTACTGGAGTATTTTCAAAAGGACATGACAGATGAAAGCAGAAATACATGAATAAAAGTATAAAATGGGCAATATTACACAATTTGAAGGAGAAAACTTTCCTTATTGGAAAAAGAGGTATCATAAGGCGTTCCCTTGCAACAGCAAGAAACCAAGAGGTAAAGTTTTATAACAGACAAATAGACAAAACAAGGCTTTCTAGCTCGTGTGAGCACATGAAAACTCTGTCTTTTGGGTCTTGTCCTTAAAGAGGGAGAAAAGCAAGGGAAGGAAGGAAGAAGTTGCTGCTTTGGACAATCTGAAGACATTATCTTAACATTACAGAGTTAATTCCACCTTGGTTGAAATTGAGATGAAAGCAACCAAGGAAGGTTTTTATTATTAAATACAGTTTACTGCTGCTTCGCAATTACATCTGTTCTTGCAAATCTGTAAGGTTTCTGACACAACAGAGTCTGAGAAATATAGTGTGTGATGAAGCTTTCCATTCCTCTGGGAGTGGAAATCCTGAGAAAAAGCATTGGTACATTACAGTGTTTTCATCTGCGTAAGCATCCTGGAAAGTGCTATCTTAAGAGCTGGGGAAGGAACATCTTCCAGTGATCAGCAACAACAAGAAAATCTCTTGGTGTGCAGCAAAGCAGCATGGAGCAATACAGAGCAATGCTTGTGCTCAGAAGCTAGAAAGCAATAAGGAAATGCGGTGTCTTAGTTTGGAAACTTTAGACTACTGGAAGCATTGTATTATATAGCATGGAAACATTGCACTTAGAAAATGCACTGGTCAGCTCAACAACCACAGCTGAAAAGAAAGTTACCCTTTAGAAAGAGTGGTCTACAGTGGAGTGGCAGTGGAAAAAAATAGGTCCAGGGGAGTGTTGTGGAACAGTTAAAATGCAACACAGGGAGCTGGGTGTTGCATATGTCTGGGAGTAGATCATGAACATTTTGGGTTAGACAGAAATCAAGCAGAAGTTGTTCAGTAACAATGTTTAGATATTTTTTTTTTTTCCTGAAATGTATGGTATAAGTGACTGTAAGTTCATTGATTTGATCTAGTGTGCCATACTGTACTATGATATGCATTCAGAAATGTTTGTAAATAGGCAAAGAAACAAAAAAACTCTCTTGAAAACTAGCAGACATATACATGATACTCAGTTTATAACAGATATTTGCAGTCTTCATCATTGTTTTATACCAATTATTTCAATTTACAGGGACATCTCATAGAATCCAGTTGAATGATTCATGGTATAAAATGGTATTTGAAGTAAATTTATGAGAATCTGACACTATACAGCCAAACAGAAAGTCAGCCCCCGCTTACAAGTCCACACAGTTGTCTGTTCCTGGAACACTAATTACATCTGTAGGCAAACCTCTGGTTTTAAATCACTGATATTGCTGTTGACTTGGAAAGAGTCACAAATTCTAGCTTTCTTACTTTTCCCCATCAAAGACATGACTTTAACAACAATTATCTCATTTGGATGGTTAAGACTTACTAGAGATCTTCAAATACTTTAAATGCAGTGCCATTCTCAAGTGCAATCATTAATTGCACAGAAACTTCTGCACTGGTTCAGTGTCCTGTGTCAGTGTTTTACATCCAGTTTTTTTTTCAGTGTCCAGCCATCACTTCTGGGGTTTGTTAATTTGGTACTAAAAAAGCGTGTGATAAATCACAAACAATATCGCAGTGGGAGGGAGAAAAGATGAACGAACCTGTATATGAGAAACAAGGTTGTAGGAAGAAGCAGGAATTATTGCAAATGTCAGTCAGAACTACTCAGCTGTACAAGACTACTAGTCTTATTATCTATCCAGAACATATGACAGTTTTAAAAATAGGATTGCATTGGAGGTTGGAAGGAAAATCTAGTGGGCTCATCCCTCTGCTTAAACTTAAGTTCCTCTTCTACATTACAATGGCTGGTTTTTAAAAATGGTAAGTGATACTGGGACCTAGAAGGACTTGCTTAAGTGTTTACTTGTTTCATGTCAGTTGAAATTCAGTTAGAAACTAGCTCCAAGTTATTATTCTATTATTATTATATAGAGTGCACCCTCAGCAAGTTCGCCGACGACACCAAGCTGTGTGGTGCCGTCGACACGCTGGAGGGGAGGGATGCCATCCAGAGGGACCTGGACAGGCTGGAGAGGTGGGCCCGTGCCAACCTCATGCAGTTCAACC
>JAAGAY010000339.1:27535-44496 GCA_011801015.1 Ardeotis arabs | reverse complement strand
CTTTTTTTTTTTTTTTTTTTTTTCTTTCTCCTTGTCCATGCTCTCCTCCCCCCTTACCCCCCTCCCAAAAAAAATAAAATTCCTGAAGTCTTGATTTCAGAGCCAGAGATCTGGTGTACGACCTGCAATGCGGCTCCGCAGCCGCTGCTGTAAGAAACACATTTAATGCGTTAAGAGGAGCTTTACTGGGTAATTCTCGGGTGTGAGGGAGAGGGTCTGTGTCTGTAGCTTGTGAAATATTGTGATTTGGATCTAGGGCTCGCATCTGGGCAAAGTCCAGTTCAGCCAAACAGATGTGTTCGCCTTGCTGCCCTTTCTTGTAGAGTAGCAGGTAAAAAAAATGCCTCAGTGGGGCGTAACGAAGGTGTTACCCGGGATGAGGTGTGAAATGCATGATAGAGGTTTCTAGAGGTGGTTCCTGGCGAAGGGAACCGTTAGAAAGCAGATAGATGCAGTGCGTGACAGCACCTTGATTTCCTGGAAATAAGAGAATAACTGGAAATTCCTAAGTTAGTGAAAGTTACAGGCAACTTCTTAAGATCCTGTTTTTCACTTTCCCTGCGCTGGATGCTGAAATTCTGTAAGAGCCTGTTGTAACTCCCTGTGATTCACCTGAAGGACAGCGTGTTTCCTTTTTGGGCAAAACCCGAAGGCAGCGCTGTCACGCTCCCCTGGCTGGCTGCCGCAGCGCGTCGCATCAATAACATAACGCCCGTTACATCTTCTTCTCCCACTCGCGCTCCCTCGGCGCGCGTACGCGGCTCTGGTTGAAGAACCGTATAGATTTTGGTGGCTGCTGACCTCAGGGAAGTTGCTAAAGCCATGAGAAGTTGTTAGGATTTACAACCCCTGTTTCGCAGAGCAGGTGATGGCGCCTGGGCAGATTTCTCATCTGGTCCGTACGGCTGCGGCGGTGGGAACTGCTCTGCTGGGGCAGTGTGTGGGAATCACAATCCCGTGGGAGCTGATCCGTAGGAGCGGTTGGTGTATGTGGAAGGAGGTGAAGCCGTGAAGGTGGCTGCTGCCTGGGGGCTCCCCAGGCTGACTCTCCTGGAGGGGCACCCAGGGGTGTCCGCAAACCCTGGCAGGGTGCAGGCAGCCCCCAGGCAGGCTGGAGCGAAGGCAGCTTGTCCTCAGACCAGGGAGGGGAAAAGGGGAGTTCTCTTACTCCCTGCCCCCAGCGCATAGAAAAGAGGGACTGTGGCACAGGGAATGGGGGTTTGATGCTCCCGCGCTGAGTTTTGTCTCGGCTCACCCAAGAGAAACCTCTCTGAGACCTGAATAACTTGTGACACGGGTGGCTGGTGCTGCGCTTCCCCTTCCAGCCCCTGCGGCGTCGCTGGTGCTGCAGCCGGCACGTGCGCGTGCGTGGCACAGCCGAGGCCGAGCACCGGTTTCATCTTTGAGTGTGGGGAAGGGGCAGAAGAGAGCTCTGAGAAATGTGGGAACTGCTGGAGTGTATGTTAGTTAGCCAGGTCCCTATTTTCTTTTGCTGGAGGATTTAAACACCCTTCCTTCCAGAAAACTGCCCTGTGAGGTGATACTGCCCAAATTCATAGAATCACAGAGCGGTTTGGGTTGGAAGGGACCCTAAAGGCCATCTTGTCCCAACTCCCTGCCCTGGGCAGGGACACCTTCCATGGACCAGGTCGCTCACAGCCCTGTCCAACCTGACCTTGGGCACTGCCAGGGATGGGGCATCCACAGCTCCTCTGGGCAACCTGGGCCAGTGCCTCACCACCGCTGGACTGGCTCATAACGGTTGGACTGGGTGATCCGTAAGGTCCCTTCCAACCTGAACAGTTCTCTGGTTCTAGAATTAAAACCAGCCTGAACTCTGGCTCGTTTTGGGGCCATGATTCTGAACTCTGGGGTGAGGACCGTGCTGTCTGCCTCCCCCCTTCTCCTGCCCGCCCTGGGCGGCAGACGCCAGTGCCCCGCACGCTGCCGGGCTCCCTGACCGCCGGAGCGTGGGCACTGACCAGCCCGCCTCGCCACGGACGCAGTGCTTGAATTTGGTGGGGATTTTTTTTTTTTCCCCTTCCTTGCTGAGCACCACTGTGGGCACACACGGGGCAGTGAGTCAGCCCTCGCTCCTCACATCCCGCACGTCGCAGGGCGGCTGGAGGCTTCCCCGCGCCGGGACGGAGGGCGTTCACCGCAGGCGGGGCGCTCCGAGGAAACGCTGCCAGTGAAAACCTGGGGGGATTTTTTTGCAAGTTTTGAATGTGCTTAGGAAATTGTATTGCAAGACTGGCTGTAAAAGTTGCTAAAGACTTGTCTATCCCTCCTCAGCGTCTGGGTTTTTTTTCTTTAAATAAAAGGTCCTTATCTTCTCTGCCAACTTGGCAGCAAAGGTTGCAGCTGATGCCTGCATTCAAGCGATGTTTTTCTCTTCTGCAATGCCTTGAAAAATGGCCGTTGCCGAGCAGAGAGCTGGAGGAGACGGCAATCAGACAGGGAAAGTTCAAGGTCAGCGTACCTGCAGCCAGGGCTGGCTCGCCGCGCTGTGAGCGGTGCTCGCTGACGGCCCCGGGAGCGCTGAGCGGTGGGAGCCCTGCGCAGACCCCAGAAAGCAGCGTGTCCATGCGGCGCGCAGCCCGGAGACAAAGGTCACTGCGGAGGGTTGGAATCGTGACATTTTGCATGAAAAAAAAGCTGGTGGTGGGGTTTTTTTTCTGGTGGTTTGTTTTTGGTTTTGTTTTTTTTTTTTCTTTTTGAGGCAGTGTTTTCTTTGCCTCCCAAACAAAGTTAGAAAGTTTCTCTTCCAACTTGGGGCTAGGAAGCATACTTTTTGTCCGTTATACAGATGGAGATGTCTATGCAATCCCAAAGCACGAAGAGCTGGAGTGGCAGGGGGAGCACAGAGCCCAGCATAAATAATTTTGAGGGCTAACCAAGCCGCTGATAATCATCTGCGGCAAACGCCTCTTCTAGCAGCACTCAGACTGTGTTGATTTAATGAAATAATATTTAATTCAATTTTGCTTTAAATTCCAGTAACAAAGTCGGTGCAAGCTTGTTGTGTGGACATTTAAATTGGATTACGGGTAGATAAAAGGATTAATGATTTACACTAAATTAGACTAATTTTAGCTGTTCCTAATCTTATTTAGGAGAGTCTGCACACGGAGGTTGTCGGGTTTAATTGCAACTTTGATTAAACCAGGCTTTGTAGCTGGGAGAACTGCGAGAGTTTAACGTCATCGGGAAGAAGGGCCCTGCCCGAATTTGCAAAGCAGCGTAAGCACCTGGGACTTAACCTGAATATTCCCGGCGCGGGGAAGGCCGCAACGCGTGTCTGCTCGGAGCGATGATGCTCCGCTTGCCGGCTCTGCGCGTGCCGGGCTCGGCCGGTGACCGGTGTTCCACACCAGAGCCACCAGCCCGGGTAAAGCCGCTTCGAGGTGCCCGCGGGAGCCCGGGTTTAGCTCTGCTGCTGGCACGGCTCCTTGGCGATGCTCTCGGGAACGGGGGCAGCGGGAGCGGGAGCTCTGTCCTGGCTGCGGGTGGACGTGCGCGAGGAGAGCAGCCGTGAGCAATTCCAGCTCTGCAGAAGGGCTGGAGCGGGGTCGGCTCTGGTTTCAGCTGCGTCCCTTGGCCGGCGCGCGGCTCGGTGCCGGCGGTGGGGCCGGGGCAGCTGGCTGTGCTGGGCAGGGGCCTGGCAGGCGCTGGGCACGCTGCGGGCACGTGCTGGCTGCTGGAGGGGCTGGAAGGTGCTGGGAGGGAAGCGACCGTGGCGTAAGGACCAGCCCCTGCTGCCAAAGCACCCCCACACAAAACTGCACAAAATATTTGGGACAGCTGGTTTGCTCAGGCATGAGTGTGCTGTAGGTGTTATCTCCCCAAAACTCTTGAGTAAAATAGGGATGTTCAAAGAAAAGGAAATCCCAAAGCCCAGCAAGCCATATTAAGGGTCTATCCCTATTAAAAATGAATAAATTGACACAACGTGTGGTTTCGTTACACCAGTGGTTTCCGCTGCACTGAAGCGCTGTGTGCTGCTTGGTGCGAGGGCAGAAAAGCGCACGGGCTGCGATGGGCACAGAGCGAGACAGGTGAGCGCGGGGCGTGTGACGGCCGCGGGGCTCGGCCGCGGTGACCCAGCCCATGTGTGGCTGTGCTCTGCTGCGGCGGGGCGTGTGACGGCCGCGGGGCTCGGCCGCGGTGACCCAGCCCATGTGTGGCTGTGCTCTGCTGCGGCGTCCCGAGGAGCGACGGCGGCCGCCGGGAGAGGAGGGCGCAGGGAGTCTGGTGCCTAGTGCCTAGTATTGCCTCCATTTCCCAAATGCTGAATCCAAATATTTTATTTTCATTTCATATTCTTTATCTCGGAGGACACTTGGAGATTATTAACACAGTGCTTTGTGCATGAATTGAGTCTGGGGGCCCACCCTGACTTAACTGGGAGGCCAGCCCCACGCTGAGCAGCATCCCAGCCTGGACGGCCGCTGCAGGTCCCTTCTCGCCAGCCCGGGCTGCGGCTCTGGGTTTTGCGGTCATGAAGGGGAACCTGAGACAAAACACCGAGTGACACCCACCCCCCCGGTCAGCGACACTTCCCAAAACGTGGCGTTGGCTCGGCAGGAGCACTGCTGCGGTGGAAAGGTGGGTGGGTTGCCTCATCTTCCACACATCCATGCACGGACAAGGGTCGGGCGCCGCTGGACTTTGTCCGTGACGAGCGCGCGCTCCCCGGGGCACGTGGGGCGGCTGGTGCGCGGTGGCCGAGCCCGGAAAAAAGCAGGAGAAGCTGAGGAGAGGTCTGAGGCACGGGGCTGTGCTTGCCCGTTCCAGCCCCCTGTGCCGCCTGGGGAGGGGAGAAGGATGGAGCAGAACGTTTGTGTTTTTCCCTGGCAGGAGCAAAACCCGTGCACAGCGTGTCTCTTGTTCCAATCCCAGCAGATGGGGGAGGAACAGGCTGGCAACCGGGAGCAGAAAGTAGCGTGACCTCCGTTTGGTCACTGCTCGTGGTGTCAAGGATACGTGGCTTAAAGGGGGCTCCTAAATCCCCCCGTTAGGTTGGACTTTCTGCCATTGATGGTTGCTGTGCCAAGGGGTTCGCTGGCTGGCAGCAATGGGAGGGCAGAGACCCCCTCCCTACTCCAGCTCCGCAGCCTGGAAAAGCCAAAATCCTCCAGCAGCAGGGCACTTTCCTAGAGGAATGTTTTCTCCTTTAGAAAATGGGGACGTGACAGAAATAAAGATGTTTCCCTGCATGGATAATTTTATTGAACCTCCCAGTGGGAAGCAGGCAGGCTTCCCAGCCCGCTGACCCCGCCAGCCTTGTTCCCGGGGCCGGGAGAGCTGTGCCGCGGGAGGTGGGCAGCCACCAGCCATCCAGGGTCCCGTGTCGGCCCTGTGCGTCCGGGCACGTGAGACTCCACTGGATGTGGAAAGGAGCTGGTGGGGGGAAAAGGAAAAGTCTGAGTTAAGGGCACACACTGACAGCCTTTGGTCTACGGCTGGTGCGTCGCTCCGGGGGGAGCGGGTCCTGCCTTTGCCGGGAATGGGGGCAAGCACTGTGCGCCGACCAGCTGCCCTCCAGCTCCCAGGGTAACTTGAATTTAAACCTCAACTAGGTCAGCTAGTTTTTGGTTCAAAGTTTTATTTGCTTTCAGAGCAGGTGTAGGGTTTTCAGGGCTTGAATTGGAATTTCATTAGAAATTCCTGAAATGCTTGTAAAGGAAAATGTGACAATTAGCAAGGACGGTGCTTTAACTCATCTGTGTGCGCTGAACAAGGAGATGGTTTGCTGGTCAGGTTTTAATTAAAACAGGAAATGAAAAGATTAGGTGGAGGAAATGTTGTTTTGTTACTGAAATCAGCAGAGAGTGGTCAAAGTTACAACATTTGACAGCATTCTTACCCCCCCACAAAACCTTCCCAAGTTTCCCTCTTCCCGCGCAGCTCCAGTGCTTCCAGGTCCAGGTCTCGTCCCCGCTTCCAGGATTTTGCCGCGAGCGTTTGCGTGCCGCTGACAAGAGGCATGGGGGCTGTACCTGACCTGGTGATGGCGAGCGTCTGGGGTTTGATCCCAGCTCTGGGAAGGCGGGGAGCCGAGGGGACTGGCACTCCGGAGTCTGCCCTCCCCTGAGCCACGATCCTGGTCGGCATCACCCCTCTGCCTTATTTTTTGTGTCGGAAGCTGGCCACGTAGCAGATGTGCTTTCAGGCACTTACTAATCCTTCAATGGAAAATGCAACAGCAGCATTAAGCATTGTTTAACGGTGATATGCTGGAGCTGTAAAATTACACTCAATTAGCATCCTTTTTCCTTAATGGGGGTTTTGCGTTTCACGAGATTAAGTGTTCCTGCGTGCGGTGCTCTGCCCCTGGTTTCCAGTTACCTTTGTGTTCCTGAACTCCAGAGAGAGGGGTTAAAAGTGAATCAAACATGATCATTCCAGACTGGTCAGCGCTGACTAACCAGTGTCACGCTTCAACAACCGAATCGAAAGCTGCTGAGCTCGGATCGTGTCCTTGGAAAAGATCCCGGAGGAGTAAAGTGCCCGTGTGCCTTTAGTGTGACCGGCAAGCAAATGTCAGCTCAGAGGAAGTGAAGCGAAGCGACTCACGCAGGAGTCACATCCTTTTCAGCTTTGGCAGCTGCCGCCCGAGCGCGTTCGTTACCGGGTTCGCTCTGGGTGCAGCACCCAGGGAGCTGCTGGGGATAACGAACCTCCTTCTGCTGCAGCTCATTCCGCTCCGTCACTGGCTTCGGAGCCTGGAAAGAGTGCAGGGAATCCGACCGCACGTGGCAGCGGGGCTCTGGCTGCCCGTCCAGCTGAGGACCCTGATGAGAAAAGCGGAGGCTTGGCAGGTGTTAGCCATCGCAGGATGTGAGCTTGTGACCCCGAGTGACACACGTGTCCCCAGCTGCCAGGGCTGTTCTGCACCCTCCCTCATTTTTAGGGGGACATCAGCTTCTAAACAGCTGGCTGTGATGCACTTCGGTTCTCAGCGCTGTGACCTCTTTCCAACTGAAACTTAAAAACCAGCCCAGCAGCACCTTTCTTGGTTGCTGCCAGTGCGGAAGGGACTTGAGCCCGCCGCTGGCACGAAGATCTTCTGATGCCAGCCCATTGCCACTGGTATGGGATCGCGTGATGCAGAGCTTTTCTGCCCCTGGCAGACGCCTCCGGGCCGGGATGGAGAAGCCGCTTAGCAGCTCCCACACGTGCACCGCGGAGCAGGGGCTGGAATCATCCTGCCCACGCAGGTGTCAGCGGGTGCGAGGAGGCGGCAGCTCCGTGACGGTGGGGAGCGGGAGCCCCTTGGGAGCTGGTCACGCGCCTCGTCCTGGAGAAGATGCTGCCAGCGGAGTGGCGTCCCATAGAGCTGTGTGAGGGCAGGGTATGTCCTATGACTCAGAGCACAATTTCCTGCAGGAGCTGCTTTTATTTGTTTTCCAGGGAATGTCTTACTCAGCCCTCCAAGGCTCGGGCACAGCTGGCAGCTGTCGGCTGATCTGAAAAGGGACACCCAGTGCTGAGAGCATCTTTCCTGTCCCTCGCACTGCGCAGAGGACGGCACCAACACTTGGATTTTCTGTAGTGCATTTTTACCATTGTGTTTCTTCTGTATTTAGCCAGCCCTGCTGTCCTGATGTGTCTCAGTCTGTAACACATCATCTCTCCCTGTGCGCAGGACAACGCTGCCGTCTCTGCGTGGTAGAGCGGGCAGAGTCCAGCCCGGAGCAGCGTTCCAGCCCAGTCCGGTCAGGGGCACAGGGCTGCGTCTGGGATCCCCTGAGCACCCAGCTGATTACAGCTGCTTTTTTTTTCCCTTTAGTGCTTTTATCGATTTGCAGTAGACACGCTGTAAATGAGACTATTCCTTGCTTTTGTTCTTGTTTGAACTTGCAGAGCCTGAAATTGCAGGTGATGGTTTCCCTTGCTTTGGCAAGTCACCGGGGGCAGGCTGGAGGAGAAAAGGATGGATGAAGGTATTTTGGATAATTCGTTCAAACAGCTTGCGGTTGAGGTAGCATTTTCTAGTCCTGCCCTTGTTTGTGCAGCAGAATTGTGATGTCCTGCGCTTGACAGTAACTAAGGCTGGAGCATCACTGTTTCAGAGCGTGTTAATACCCAGTATCACAGGCTCTGGTGGGATTGATGTGTGACACTTACAGTCTTTCCAAGAGCACCTTAAGCCTCCGGGTTTGACTACCAGTGCGTTTGGGTAGGCTTTAAACCAGCAGAACAGGTACCCAGCAGCGGACATTTAGCCAAGACTTGCAAGAACGCCACGTCCAGCAGCACCAGCAGCCTTGCAGGAACCCACGTTGGTCAGACCTTGCTGTGCTCTGCCTCCTCCAGCACAGTCACTCCACCTGAGGAGGAGGTTAGGGTTTGGTGGGCTTTCTCCCAGAGCCTGGGGTGGGCGGTTAGCACCCCCACACGAGGTTACGCTGATGACGGTTTGACTGCGTGGGGTCCGCTCGCAGCCAGCGCGCGGGAATGGTGTCGGCAGCTCGCAGCACGTCTCATCTCTCGCGTTCTCTGTAAAACATTCCCGTGTTCCTTCCCGCTTCGTTTTTGCTGCCCGCTGCGCTGGGGAGGAGGCCGGGGAGGAATGTGGTGGTACGGCATTGCTGAGCACAACAGGGCGAGGGCAGGCACACCCCGCGCTGCGGGCGCACCTCAGCCCAGGCGGAAGCTGAGCCAGCCTTTCACAAACTGTAGCCTAAGGGACAATGTTTATTTTCTTTTCCAGCGCTGCGTGTACCCTTTCTCTGAGCTCCTGACCCTCGGCTCACAGGCGCCCGTGTCGCTCAGCGCGAGGACGGGGAGGTAGGTATCACGCGCAGCGAGGTGACCGGAGCAAAGAGCTGGAGTGGTCTGACGGGGGGCTGCTGAGCCCCCCAGCAGCGCAGGGATGGGATTTTGGGACTGCTTCAGTGCAGGAAGTGGAAAAGGCTTGACGTAAGTTTTTCTGAAGATGAAAACCTGTGTTTCAGCTGAAACACAGCACGTGAGCGGTGCCCGCGAGCCCTGTGTGTGGGGCTGGGTGTGCCGGCTCCTGAGCCGTGCTCCGGCTGCCTTCACCCAACAGCAGCAGTTTAAACAGATTTCTTAAAGATTTGTTACTTTGCTGGCACAGTAAAAAAAAATAAACTCATGATGCTATTTCTGTTGATACTCACGTAAAGCAACAGTGACCACTGAAGCATGTCAAGTGCAAGACAGCTCTGAATTAGGTCGGAAGCAGAGGAGAAGGGCTCCTCATCCCTGGGCGTGCACTGGGGGTCTGGGTCTTCCACAGACTCCCAGGCTGGTATTGGAAACCATCCTGTGGTTTACCCTCCATGATAAATCGAGTTCTTTTGGAAGTTTCGGCACTTTTCTAGGTACCCAAACAAGAATTAATGTTTCTTAAAAAATTTAACTCTTCTTTGACTTTTTTTCACAGCTGGTGAGTTCACAAGGTTGCATTTTGTAGATAATCCTCAAGATCATCTTATGTAATTTTGTGTCTTGAGGAATTCCAGTACTGGAGGCAGGAGAGGGGCTGCGTGACCGGATCTGCCCGTAGAGCCCCGTCGCTGCGCTCGAGGGTGCCTTCAGGCTGAAGTCTGATGTGTGATTACACAGTGCCACTGTAACTCTCTGGACATGGCTAATTAGGCTTTAAATAACCAAGTTTAAGTGCTGATGGCGGTGCTGCCTTGTCATCGCGGTGCCAAACATGGTGTGCAGAACCCGTCTGAGAGGGTGGGCAAAGATTTGGGTCCATCGCCCCGACGCAGGGTTGTGCAGCAGCTCTGGAGGGAGCCGGTTTCACACTGACTTGGTGACATCCCCGTGGCCACCCGTGCCCCAGATTCGTGGGGGTCACCCACAGATGGGCTTTGGCTTGCTGCTTACCTGCCGAGCAGCTGCTTCACGCTGCCGTCATCCTCCGAAGTGACTTATGTCTGCGGCCGCGTGCCCTGTCTGGGAGCTGTCATGAGTTACACGGTAACTGGGTGTGTGTGTCTGAAGCTCCCTGAATCACTCCCTTTATCTTACTGCACCCACAGGCACCTTCTCTCCCAGGTGAGGCAGCTGCGCGTTAAAAGCCGGGAGAGGAGAGAGCCGGCGCTCAGAGGGCTCTTGCGGCTGCAGATCGGCTGGTGCGGAGGGAGAGGGGGCACCGCGGGAACCAGGGACGCTGCAGGGACAGCTCTCCCGCAGGGAAGAGGGCAGGTGAGGTCTCTGGTTGCTGGGCTCTCCCGCAGACCCCGCCGGAGACGCTTATTCTGAAGCGATCTTTACGGGTTTCTTCTTTTTCATAGGACTCTGAGCCATCGCGTGCACAGGCGAGCTTTGATCTGGAATTGATTCTGGAAACACGGGGCAAAAGGTGAGGCTGGAGAAGAGAAAGCACAGCGTGCCCGGGAAGGGGTGGCTGGCGCGGGGGTGTGTGTGCACGCACGCCTTATGGCATCGTTTCTCGCCGTGCATTGCGACCTGGCATCGCGCCGGCTCCCTGCCGCTGCGGATCGTGGCACGGCGGGCTGCGGCTTCTCGATGTCCCAGGGGGCTGGGCAGCCCGAAACTGCGGCTCTGCTGAGAGCGAGGTGCCGTGCTGGTACCTGTGGTTCACCTCAGCAATAACGTAAAGATCAAAGATAGCGTTTGGGGAAAAGCGTGATCTCTTGTGTGCTCTAGGAGAACCTTGTGCCTGCTTCCTGAGTTAGATGAAAAGCTGGGATGCTTTGTGCTTTGAAACCAAATACAATCTGAGCATCTGATTCTCGTCTTTGTTACTCTTGGTTCTTCATCCATGTTATTCTGTTGCAGAGCAATTAAAATTATCTGCCTGTGAACGGAGAAGGAACGTGAAGGACCTGGACTGAGCTTTAGACCGGCGTTTTCTGCTCGCGCTCCGTCGTGCTGCCGGCTCTCCCGCAGGCGTGTCCACGGACACATGGAGTCTGGCTGCCAGCCCTGGCCATGGGCGTTGTTTGTCCTGCTGGGTAAGGCTCACCACGCAGGGCTCTGGGGGAAGCAGACTGAACAGAAAGGCTGGTAACGTCGCTTTGTGTCAGCAGCAGCACCGCGGCGGCGGCTGGAGGCTGGTGTTTGATAATCGTGCTGGTGTTCGGCAGCAAAACGGGGGACACCAGGCGGGGATGGGCAGTGTGATGGGCAGGGAGCCGGGCATCCCTGCAGCCCAGACCCTGGGGTCGTGGCAGAGAAGAGTTTCAGAAATAACTGTTGGTACAAAGCACTTTAAAAGTGCCTTTTTCTTATTAAAACCAAAGGTAATTCAGGGGCAAAATACCTTTGTGTATGCATTGCATAGGCTTGTCCCAAGCACGACCTTGTAGTTGGTCTGTTGCAGAAAGCGGCAGACGTGCTGGTAGATGTCTGTGTGCCACCCTGACCCCACCCCACACCCTGTTCTCCTGCTGTTCCAGCTGTCCCGCGGCTGCTGGGCGCGCAGCGAGCCTGCTCCCAGGGCGCCTGCTACCCCCCGACCGGGGACCTTCTGCTGGGACGAGCCCACCGCCTGGCAGCCTCCTCCACCTGCGGCCTCGCCAGGCCTGAGACGTACTGCACGCCCCACGGAGAGGTACGGCCGCCCCCTCCCTCCGCGCTCCCAAACCTCACCTAGGGATGCTGATGCCTTTACCCATCCTGTCCTTCCCACCTTTTTTTGTGTATGCGTTCAACCTATTTTCCATATTTATCCCCCTCCCAATGGCGTTGGGTCACTGCTCCATCTGTGGTGTCCCCTCCAGCCCTTCTCCACCACCCCCGTGGTCCAGAAGAGGAGCTGAGCGCAAACGCGGTGGCAGGGAACGGGCAGCAAAGCTCTGGCGTGGAGCACTGGAGGCAAAACGAAAGCTTTTGCATCCAAAATATCCCAAGCCTTTCGATCCCCAGATTTTTTAGTTATAAACTGAACTCATATTTCACTTGTCAAAAACGGGGACATTTCAGGTCTTTCACAAAGACTTGGAAAAGCTTCTGAGGCAAACAACTGTTTTCAATTACGCTGGCCGTGCGGGGGCAGGAGATGATGCTGGGAGGGATAACGCTGCGGCCAGCTGCAGAGTCCCAGGCTCCACAGCTGCCCCCAAATCCGAGTTTAAGGATAAACCTGCCTGAGCAGGGGGCTGAGAACCCGAAGAGGTGATGTCCCTGGTGGGAGCCCTTCCTGAAGCCAGTCTTTGTCCACCTGGCACTGTTAACCCCGTAACTGCCGCGGGAGGAGCTCCAAAGGGAGCGGGTTCAGTGCAGGGCAGGCAAAACGGGTGTGGGAAGAGATGCTGGAGAGGCAAGGAAATGGCAGACCTCCAGCGAGGCAGCCTTTCTACAGTGAAATCCAGCTGGAGTGAGTCGGCCTACTTCTGGTTTTAATTCCCCTTCAAGCTGAAGGCCAATACATGGCAGTCAGTGGATTTGTTGTGGAGCCGGTGGTGTTCTCGCTGGGTTGGAGAGCTCTGCGCTCCTCTGAGGGCTCAGGGGTGGCTGGGAGCTGTTGGTTGGTGAGAACCATGGCAGCTCCCTGGTCCTGCCGGGCGTGAGCGTCCCCTTCTCCTGACGCGGGGCTGGCTGCAGCATCCGTCCTTCGTCAGGCCGTTTTCCAGGCTGACGGTTGTGGTCAGGCATTTCCTCCATTCAGGTTCCCACTCACTTTTTTCGGAGCTGTTTGGCTGCTCGTGGGGAGCGGGGCTGTTTGCTCACCTCCCCAGCAAACCCCTGCTGCCTCTCTGGGGTGCACGGGCCACGGACGGGGAAAAAACAAGCAATTATTTCTGCTCTGACATTTTTTTTTTCTTTCCCTTCTCAATTTCTCTTTGTACTTGAGGAAAATTGTACGTAAATGTACCTCTGAAATCTTCACTTAACATTGACTTTTGGCAGTGACTTTTACTTGAGGAGGGGGCTCGTACTATGGGAAGCGAGCGGCTGCAAAACCTTGGTTAAGCCGGTTGCCCTGGTGCCATCCGGAGGGGGCTGAGCAGAGATCGCTCTGAAGGGCCTTTCGTGACGATCGCCTGCGCCATTTGCAATCTTTGGAGCGGAGGCCGGCCATCTCTCTGGTGGCTGTGGTGCACCTGGAGCAGAAACGGTCCGCTCGGTGCAGAACGCGTGAGGGAGGTCTGGTGGCCGTACTGCGTGGGAAGGCAGAGAGCAGGATTGCAGCGCTCTCTTCTAGTCCTCAACTTCCTAAACTATTCGTTTTTCATATTCCTTACACCTTGCCTTGCAACTACCAGGGTTAGAAGGAATATGAAAGGATGACACTGATACATTAAATTGGATTTTCCCATTCCAGCTTTGAGAACGCAGCCTTTGTGTCCTTCCATATGTGTAATCCTTCCCTTTGCTGAAATGGGGGATGCATCGTTACTGCTGGCAAATTCCTCCAAGACCCTTGTTTCTGTTCTGCAGCTGTGATGGCTCACGGGAGGTTTGAGTATACCAGCTCCTCTTTTTGCAGGAGAAATGCCCATGTATTGAGCATTTCCCAATTTTTTTCTCCCTTTATCTGCTTGCCTAATTTAAGCAAAAATTAATCCCCTGAACTAAATTTGCCTATTCCCATCCCATAAAAAGTAAGTAATTGAATTTATCGACTCTTATGACTTTTGGTTACAAGTCTTGCTCTGGTTTTGTTGCCAAATGGGTACAAATTTGGAGTTGGTTTTGCAATCTCAGCAGAGGGCATGGGAGGAGGGGTTGCTCGCGCTGGCTGCTGTCTGGTCCTCTTGCCAGCCCGCGCTGGCCCCTCTTTTGCAATTCTGGGGGGTCACTCGCTGTGGACATCGGCTTCAGCCTCTGCTCCATTGTCTGCTGCAGCTCCGAACCCCTCTGACCTTTATACTTCACACTGCCGATTGCTCCATCCCTTGGCTGCAGGCTCGGTCTAGTGAAATCCGGGAGGGAGAGGCGGCGTTGCCGTTTATAGCGCAGGGGGCTGCGGCGGTGATTAGAAAAGTGATGGAGGGAGGAAACCGCGCAGACCAATGGTGTGGCCGGGAAATCAGTTAGCGCTTGGGAAATGGCTGTTGAGTCAGCAGGGAAAGTAAAAGCAAGAGGGAAACTGAAAATACAAGAGGAAAATAAGCGAGCCTGGATTTGGCATCCTAAAGGCGCTGATGTGTGTGGAAAGACTCTCACGGAGCAAGGCCTGGTTAACTCATTATTATTATTAGTTATTTAAATGCTAAGTATAGCGCTTTGATGGGAGTATGGGGTGGCTTGCTCCTAGCCCTGGCCAAGGGAAGGCGCGGTGTGGCTTTCTCATGGATTAGCGGGTTCCCGGTCCCCTGGCCTGGCCCTTCCCAGTGACAGCACGCGGGCCGTGCGTGCCCGCGGCTCCTCGCTGCGCCTCTGGAAGCAGTGGCACCCGTGCCGCGCCGTGTTGGCACCTGTGCCGTGCCGTGTTGGCACCCAGCAAGGTTAACGCTTCTCTGGAGGGAAGCACTTCTTTCCTCCGGGCTTGTGCGATGCTTTCAGGTTAAAGATGTATTCAGAAAAGGGCTACAGACTTTTCTGGGTGTTTTATTAGTTTTGAAGAGTGCCCAAAGCACCCTGCGCGTTGCCATGAAATCCTTTGCCAAAGGAAAGGCGAGAGAGGAGCGAAGCTGGGTGTCCTTGTGCTTGTGTGCTGCTCTTCCTCCTGCAGCGGAGCACTTGGTGCATGTGGTGACTAACGGGGTCCTCACGCCCCGGCCCGGGGAGACCTCGGGTGTTAAAATGCCGTTTGCGTAAGGTCAAGGAGCAAAGTTTTCTGCCTGCTCTCACCTGCTTTTCATGGGCAGATGCGAGCAACAAAGGGTGGGAAGTCACCCTTACCAACGCCTGGGTCGTGGTGACACGGGGCCAGCTGGGTGGGAATCGGGAGGAGAGCGGCCGGAGGAGCCCGATCCCTACGTGGGTCAGTGGGAGGGAGCGTGGGCGCAGGCAGAAGCGCTCCTGGCCTGGCAGAGGGTTCCTCGCTGAGGGACGGCCGCAGCTGCTGGCAGGGCTTGCTCTGTAGCATCTCGCCCTGCGGTGTCTCAGCACCGAGCCGTCTTTGGCTGCTTCCAAAAACACAGGCCAGTGTCTGCCAAAGGGAATACGTGCGAGCCTAGTGCTTCTGTCTGCCTTACCGCTACCGCCTGACGGGTCCGTCTGCTTGCCCACCCGCATGAGTCGGCCGGGGAGCTCAGTACCGATCCAAAGCTCGCTGCCTGCCCGTACTTCAGCGGGCCCGAGGCGTGTTGGGGCAGGGGAGAGCACGCTGAAAAGCCGCCGTGCCTCCCAGCTCGTTTGCTTTCTAGACCCACGTCACCACTAAAACTCCAGTCTTTTACACAGAAAAACGTATCCACAGGATCGCAAAATAATTGTGGTTGGTTGGGACTGCAGGAGATCCAACCCCCTGCTCAAAGCAGGGCTTCTAGTTTTGGGTATTACTTCATCGTTTCAGGGTTTGCACCGAATAATTTCTGTTCTCGACCTGTTGAAGGTAATACAGCAACAGGAGCTGCTGCTCGGTGCTTATCTCATCTTACTCTGGCGTTCAGACACACCCTGCTCGGCGCTGCGGGGATGTGTCCCTACCTGCAGTGAATGCGCAGAAGAAAAAGACAATTTTCCATGTTATTTTTCCCTCCCCCTCCGTTCTCTGTATCTTCTTTTGCCACACGGCTGCGAATTGGCACGTATGCTGGGAGACATCCCGTCTCTCCCTGGCAGAGAAGTTGCAGAGGCAGCGGGACCCCGGGGATGCGTGCGGGGCGTGGAGATAAGCTGGGCTTTGCAGGCTCTCATCCTGTCAGATTTTAAATGAAGTTTCACTGAGGGGAGATGTGAGAACAGATGGGGTGAGGAAAACAGGCACCCACGTGCTCGCTTTTAAACAGGAGAAATGAACTCCGCTTCCTTAAACCGCATACCTGGGATGTTTGTCCAGCTTGTGTCGCACTCCCATCTGCTCTCACTTCGGAATTTGGGGGTCACTGGTAAAACCAAGCTGAGGGGCAGAGCCCTCTATGTGTTTTTGACCATCACCTCAGAGCGCGTTTTCCAGTGTCGCCTCTGACCAGCCAAGCAGGGGTGTGACACGAGGGGGTAAGGCTAGGAGATGTATCTGTGTTTCCAAATTTAGCAAATACCGATTGCTCGCTGAGAAGTTTCACCACGATGACATAACCGTGGGTAACTGCTACCACGTTTTCCCATGGAAAATGTGCAGAGTACTTCACAGGCAGGACGAGCCCCGCGCTGCGAGCCTGGCGCAGCAGTGTCCTGCAGCTGGTGTCGGCGCGGTTGGAATGGAGAATTGCATAACTTGGCCAGGCAGGTGCCCTTGGTCCAAGGTAACTTATTCTTGCTGCCCACCCTGTTTTTTAAGATCCCTCTGTCTCTCTGTATACGTATGAATTCCCACTGCTTCCAGACTGCCCCAGACAAGCCTGCACGGTACCTGCTGTCCCTGTACGATATCCCTTGTGCAAGGCTCCCGTCCGGGAGGCTGCGTGCCAGGAGCCCGACTGACACAGTGCCTCTCGCTGCCGCGGAGCTGGGTTAAACGCGGGGCCGCCGAGGTCCCTGCAGCTATGAAAGGTCTTCGTTTCATGACCAGAGAGAAGCAGCTTCCCATTTTTGCTGATGGATAACTCTGGTTTATTTTGGGTTGTGCACCTATGCCAGGAGGTTTTATTTCAAGGGCTCTCTACTCATATTAAAATGGCAGCTACAGCTACTTAAAATACTTTGGTCCGAGTCCATGAGCTTAAATTGTTTGAGGTTTTCTGCCCCTCTGTGAGCGGGGAAGCATGGGAAGCTGACCAGCAACTGGTTCACAAGGTCAGAGTGGAAGGAGAGCGGCAAAAACGCGTAGCAGAGCTGCGGAGAGCACGCGGGTGAGGGCTGGGTCTGCACCCGCATCCCTGCACGCACCGTGCAGCAGCATCCCAGATGCGTGATGTACTATATGGGCAATTTTTACAACTGTTTTTTTTTTTTTTTTT